>JBBJLR010000002.1:3861051-3872424 GCA_037577145.1 Brachypetersius gabonensis | reverse complement strand
GTGTGTGTGTGTGTGTACGATATATACACACTTATACACGCATATATAGATGTAGACACACACAATTTTATTTTTCAGTTAGAGGCAGTAGCAGTCTGTTGCACAGCACATCACACTTAGTTTGATGGTTATGCAGAATACCATATATTACATTTTATTCACATTACATGTAAATTTAATCGATAAATAATTGCTGTTTATTCCTGTAAATTGTGAATCTGGTTGTACTGTACAAAAGGGCCGAAGGCAAACATTTTAAAATAATTTCTCTGGGTGGTAATTGTGCAGCTGCTTATAAAACACCAAATAACATCAGAATACCGTAAATGCCGTAAACGCAGAATGCACTCAAACAGTTACACACTGCGTCAAATTCTGTTCTTTAAAAGTTTTGGAAATTTAGGTTTTTGGGTCCTTGAAATGAAGGGGTCTGTCTAATGATGATAATGGAACTATCTTGTACCTTTATTAAGCAAAGACACTGCAAGCCTAATAGACTTTTAAGGGAATTTTTTTTTGCCATAAGCTGGTCATTGATCATGTGAAGTCTGAGCCCATCTATAGCTGCAGGAAGGTGATTTGAATAAGGGGTGCAGTAGCATCATTAATATATATCCTTGTTAGGCTGATTGGATATCCATATATTCTTTTAATTGCAGAAAAAAATGTTTGCCCCTGGACCCAGTCAGAAATAAATACTTCTTTTTAGGACGTTCACATTATGTGGCAGTTCCCCAGACTTTTGAGAAGCTCTTCACATTCACAAATCTCATTCGCATAAATGGTTCCCCATACAACCGCCTGAACGCACTTCAGTGTGTCCTACGGGTGAATGGACCAAGTTTTTACTGGCTGCGTGATAATGTCAACTGCGTGCGTTATTTTTTCTCTGGCGTCTCATGTACACTGAAACACACCACTGCGTTTCTTTTAAGTCAGAGCACCGGAAACGGAGCTTGTTTTCGCAAACTCTCACTCAATACACTCTCTTTCTTTATGTCTCTCTTTCTCTCTCTCTCTCTCTCTCTCTCTCTATATATATATATATATATATATAGTCTGTCTTTCTCTATATGTCTCTTTTCCTTTCTCTCTCTCTCTCTCTCTCTCTCTCTCTCTCTCTCTCTCTCTCTCTCTCTCTCTCTCTCTCTCTCTCTCCCTCCCCCCCCTCCTGTTTTCTCCTCCCTGTCTGGAAGGTGTGTGTATGCGTGTGTGTGTGTGTGTGTGTGTTAAATTATAGCCTGTATGTTGCCAAGCTGGAAATAGAAAGGTAATAATTATCCCAAGCATCCTTATGTAAATCATGTGAAATCAGGGGATTCAAATGAGGTGAGCTTTCTGGGCAGAGAAAGTAAGATAAATAGAGAAAAGGAGATAGAGCGGGAGATAAGTGAGTGCAAAAGAGGAAAGAGTGGGAACAATGGGGGGAGGAGAAATGTCAGCGTGGCAAGCAGACAGCTCGAATCCTGTCATTAAAATTTGACCACTGCGCTGCAGGGATGAGTTGACAGACTGACACGGAACTGCATGGTATCTTTTTCTCTGTGTGCGCGTGTGCGCGTGCGTGCGTGCGTACATGCAACTGCTCTGGACGTGTATGCAGCAATCCGATGCAACAGATGCAAGGCTTGCTTTAGCTGCCAGCGCTTCCTGAGATGTGCTTTATTTCACAGTGTGCTTTTGCTGTGGTGTGGAGGCTGGTAATGGATAGAGCATGATGTATGAGATCCGATAGAAAGAATGAATAATAAACTGATACGAAACGCTCATTCTGATCATTACATACAAACTGTATGCATCTTTGCACTCTTTAAAGCATGCTTGTGTTGCCAGATGTTTCAGGGTTGCATACGTTTGCATTAATTTTGCTTTTATTTTTGATAGAAGAGTGGTTCCAAACTTTTGCAAACATTTCGCTTAAAAACGGCCAAACGCTGACCATCACCTCCACCCAAAACCTAATCCTAATCCTAAAACTGTTGACAGTCCACCTAGTTTCACTGTATGGTTTAACAGTAGTAGAGGGCAATCAAAATAAAGTGTTCCAAAGTTTAGTACTATTATTTTTATTGATATAAGGTGCCCATATCATGGAAAACCAAACTTTTGTCTCTAGACTATAAGGCCCATATGTAAACACCCAGCTGCCAAAACAGCCTGATTTTTTGTTATATGTAAATCAATGCATATAACACCATAACTAGCCAACTTGAACCTGTTTTGAAGTCCCATAATGACTGTTTGTCTTTTTTTTTTTTAAATAAAGGACACTAACAGCCTTTTTAATCCTAAGGGATAATGAATAAAATTATGACTTTTTGCTACATGAACCTTCGAACATATCTCAAAAGGATAAAGTAAAATACATGAAGAAAATCCTATAGGGGCCCTTTAATGGCATATAATGCATGAGTATTAATTATTAATTAATTGTTTTACTTTTATGCACATTGTGGGACTTACAGTATCAAGCATTTTAACCCATTTTTAAACATTGTACCTTCTTTGTGTGTGTGTGTGAGATTTTATCGGTCGATTTCCTTATTTAATTCATTTATTTATTCATTGTGTTTAATTTATTGTCTTATTTGTTCTGTGTGTTTTTGTTGTTGTTTTTGTCTTCTAACGCCGCTTGCCTCACCCTTACCAAGCTGGCTGATCCCAGTGATGAGGTAAACCACCGGCAACATCTTCTCTTACTTCCTCCCACCCTCTCCCCTTCTGACTACCCCAGGTGCAATTCTTGGTCATCCCATCAAAACTCATCATCCCCCTCCCGAGCCGGGAAAGAACCAGTCTGTTTGCTGAAGGTTTATAAATAATAATAAAAGTGAACTGGTAGTAACTCGACCATAGTCCAGCACTGAGTTACTGCACGTCCACAACGTATGGACAGTTTAACCCGTTCCCCTTTACTTCCTAGGCTTTTTACTCCTTAACATTCCACTAATCAGTCATTTGTTTCTTCCTTTAATGACAACAAGGGTTTTCTGATGGACGTGGAGGTCAGTATCATCCGAGGGCTAGTTTCACCCCCCTTCCTCATAGAGCCGGCCCATTAGGACAAAAGTGCTGATTCTCATTGGTTTCTGGTCTTTTTGTTATAGTATCTGAATCCTTGGCATCCTCACGTGGTCTTGTGTGTGCGGTCTTTAAGTAATTGCCAACCAAGTATGTGTTTTTGTCTGTGCTTTCTTACCCCCCCCTTATATGAAGTCTCATTTGTTCCTCGGTCGGTTAAAAAATAGATTATATCAGTTTGCTACAGATTCCCAGTGGATTTTGGGAAGTGTTTGGCAAGTATTTATTTTTCCTTCACATGCTAGAAGCCAAACAGTCCCCAGTACTGGTCACCAGCACTCCTCCTGGAGATCTACTTCAACTTTGATCCCATCTGCATTTCATTTCATATGCCCCACTTATGCATCTGATCTGGCCAGTCAAGAACTTCTGAAGTTCTGTGTGTGCTGAACTGGACTCCAGTGGAAGGTTCATCTCCAGAACTGATAACTGCTTTAACCCTTAAAAGCTGAAGAGCACAACAGACGGTAAATTGTCGTCATTTAGCTAAACATTTCAGTGTCGGACATCATGCTGAGCTTTGTTTTATGTCCTTATGTTATGTAGATCCAAAGTTATTGTCATTTTGATAAATGTGTTATAACAACCGCTGCTAGGGTTTTAAAAAGGGCATAACTTGCAGATGTCCGTAAAGAACAAAAATGCCAAAATTTCTTTCACTATAGGTTTTAGAATCGATGTGAAAAAGAGGTCGGGGAGCTCGGAGAGCAGATCTGTTTTTTTGTTTTTGTTTATTGAAATCAGTTTAGGGTTAAAGAAGTAGATCTGATAGTGGGGAGGGCGGGATAGGAATGTTGTCCAGAAGCTCAGAAAAGTGTATCCACCCTTTTCCATTTCTTGTGGTCACCAGCACACTTTTTGCAAAATTTAGATCTCATCTGCATCTAACATGCTGCCCCCTTATGCACGTGACCCAGTGATGCATCTGATTTGACCAGTCTGAAGAAGTTCTAGGTGTGTAGACACCTCTGAAGGCGGTGTGTTAAAACAGTGTTACCCATTTCCAGTTCTGAACCCAAACATTGTCCAATACTTGTGGTCACCAGGACTCTTCCTGGAGATCTAGGTTCTTGCAGAATTTAGATCCCATCTGCATCTTACATGCAGCCCATCTGGCTGATCAAGAACTTCTGAAGACGTGGGTGTGGGAGACATTTTTTGAAACTGGACTCTAAAGGAAGGCTCCAGGACAAGGGTTGATAACTGCTGTAAAGAAGTCTGTGTGTTTATTTGAAGTGTATCTACTTTTGAAAGCAACGTGTTAAAACTCCAGTACTGAAGTTCCCACCTTTTATAGCATAATTGTATGTTCATACAGGTTTATCCATCAATCCAGAGGGTTTGATGTTTGGAAGCTGCTCCAGGACTGGAGATGGGAAATACAATATTAAAGTAGAGAGTCCCAAATTTGGTCCTGGGGATCCATCAACTGTACAGTTTCAACTGTTCCCTGCCTGCTGCCCAACTAATAAGATTACCAGGAATTGTGGCCGATCTTATTTGTATGTTCAAAAATTAAGTTGATAGTTTCATGCTTCTTTTGACTTTAGTACATGGAGCTCCTCAAGTTACGACGGAGCTCCGTTCCTTCAACAGTGATGTAACCCAAACACACCCACCCTAGCCTAAGTTAATAACCTATCCTAACACAGTTGTCAAATCTATAAACAGAACTAAGGAAATAAACACATTTAAGAGTTTTAAAAAATTCATTCAGAAGCCGTGATAAACACCAAAAAGTTGGCAAGCAAATTAAGACAAACGGAACATTTGCGCTTAGATAAGTGTACTCCCTCACTCGTTTGGTGCGTTACTGCAAATTCTGTGCCTTCTGCGTATTCTTCTGCTGCGCTCCACTAAACTAGTTTGCCAAAATGTCGTATGTCGAGACCCTCGTAACTCAAGGACCCACTGTTTATTATATTCAGGTGGTTTATTTTATCAAATGTGTTCAATTATTGCGTTCATAAAAGCAAAGTGCCCGTATCAGGAATGCATTTCATTTTTTTTATATAGCTATGATTGGTTTACTGGACTTTATTACTCTAAAACTTGTGAGCAGCTTGTAAATGACAACTTTGCTTCCTGAAAAATGAGACCGTTACAGTCTTCAGAAAATTTCATTCAACTTCGGTGCTTTATCAGCAGGACCATTTCCGTTCTGGATAGATCTGTGAATATCGTCCAATCAGCCAGTCGATATATCGGGCGCTTTTCACGCGCGGTAACTAGCTGATGAACTGGATCATTAAACTGTAGAGTTTAGTGGGTTCCCAGAAACTCTTGTATTAGTGAACCTTTTACAATCTGTAGGAAACACGATTTTCTCTTGATGTGCATAGGCCGCCCTGTTGGCTCCGTTGGAAGATGAAAGATCTGAAGATCGGAAGCTGATGGGAGGAGGAGGAGGAGCGGCTCTTGATTTCCCATCCGCTGCTGGACGGGAGATTCTCCTGCGCACTTGTGTGCCCCGTCCCGCACCGTACTCCAAAGCCTTGCCCCAGCGACTTTTCTGTGTTCTCATGAGGGAAGAATTCCGTCTGGCTGGAGCGTTTTCATCTGATACGTCTTTTTTCTGAGGAACAAAACTGATGCAAGTGAGCTGAGGATACAGGGGGCTTGTTGGGGTAACACATATGTGTAGGGGTATCAACAGGCACCTTTTCGAGAGCCCCATCCCAGGTGATAGTGGCATAGGCCACCGGTTTGGTGTTTGTCAGTTTCGGACCAAGGTGCCTTGAAGATCTGATGAAGAAACAGTATTGAGTTCCAGCCACAACTGTCAGAGCTGCCTGTTTCTGTATCAGTCGCTTTGGGCATCTTTACCTCCATCATTATTATCATCCCTATCATCCCTGATTGCTAGGATGTTAAAATCCTACATATACTATTGGTTATCACAGGCAGTCCCCCACTGTGAACTTGAGATATATATGAAACCGTATTAGTTTAATGAATTCATTCTTTAGGAAATATACCTTTAGCATCTAGTCAGTTATATGGGATAAACATTTCCATGTTTATGAACATATGTTGTGTTCAGAAGAGACATAAAACAGTAAGTAGGTACGCCAAAGGGGGTTAAAGGGGAATTGCATAGATTTTTCATACATTTCTGCACAAATTAATGGTCAATACAAAGTAATTCAGAGTGATTTTTTGGGATGATACATTCTGAAATTCAACAGCGTCAGAAGTATTTAATAAAAGTTTTTTTCAAAAAAAGATGATACACAAAATCATATAATGATCAAAATATAATGAGTATTGCTTTACAGTCTGGCCTAAAACGTATATATATTATATATTTGTTTACATCAATTGGTGACAGTGAAGTCTTTTTTTAAGATATTTTCACTATTTACATTCACATTGTAGAAACTGGTTTTGTATAATAAATACAATAGCTGCAGTTGTCTTGTAGACATTATGACCCCTGTTTCCATTCACCACCATCCAGACATTCTTGCTTCTCAACACACATTGCACATCAGACCACTCTGAATGATTTTGTTCCGCAGTGAATGAATGAAAAATCTTTGGAATCCCTGTTGGAGGTTCAGACCAGTTCTTTAGTATCGTTGTTGTTCACTCTGGTGTTGCTTTAGATCAAGCTTAAAGCCTAGTTGAAGTCACAGATTTTCCTCTTTAGCTTAAGCTATGTAAACCTCAAGCCTCATGCTTGTCACAAAGCTCAGTAGTGCATATTAGTCTCTGAAACAATCATGAATTCAAAGCTTTCCATTACTTGCGCTCTAAGATGCTCTTCTAGTTGGTCATATGTGTCTATAGTGTACCAGTTACATCCCTACCACCCCCATGTTCAGCCATCACCTATCATCACTGTAACAGTAACTCTCAAAAAATCACCTATGAGGATAGCTATATATGTAAAGACACAGTTTTAAAGTGCAATTACAGATGATTATATATTGTAGCCTTATACATTTCAGACCTAGTTCATGTTGGTACTGGTTTCTGTTTAGAATCGTAGTGAGTGCTGTTGATTGTTTTATACCTTTTTCTCCCCACAGTATTTGACCACAAATGGATTCTAACAGTGGAACTAGCCAAAGCCTGTAAAAGTCAAACAGACATGGTGTTCATTGTCCCTAGTACTGTTCTTCAAGATTAAATAAACCATTTTAATGTCACAAAACCAGATTTCCATGGCATGTTATATTTTAAAACCATCTCCAATCCTTTTTTCCAGAAAAGTCTTTGGAATGCAATTCACGTTGACCATCTTTAAACTTCGTCTCATTCATATCCATGTTTGTAAAGGCACATAAATGACGCCTTTAACGTATGGAATATGTGACTTAAATAGTTCTTTTAATCAAAGCTGTGGAAGTATAGCATGTCATCGACTAGTCAGCTGTCTGCTCTGCTCCTCTTTTGCTCAAGAAGCTGATGTAATAAATAATTCTCCAAATATCAAGGATAAGGATGTCTTTTGATTCCTCCGTCCTGCTTAGCTCATCTCTTACGACAAGACACTCTGTGTCCAAATTGGAGACCCCTAAAACTAAAACTTTCTTTTTCAGCACTTTTTTTCCTCTGTGTTTTTTTTATTTTTAGTTTTAAACTCTTTTTCCTCCTTACAATTGCAAACGTGAGACAGCTTGAGATATCATTCACTTGGCACAATGAGATCGGTGCTGTGGGAGAGCGGTTCACAGCTTGATCGGTGTCTGCTGGCTGGTCCCGTAGCGTTTCCATAAACAGAGATATGGCTGCGAAACGCTTTAACACTCCTAGCGCAGCTTATCACTCACCTCTTCCTGTTGCCATGGTGACGCTCGGCACTCCATCCCCAACCTATCTCGACTTTCCTTTTCTTTCCATCCTTTCTCTCTCACTTCTTTTTTCTTTTTTTCTTTTTCTTTTTTTCTTTCTTTCTTTCTTTCTTTCTTTCTTTCTACTATCCTTAACCCTGCGTGTTTTTCACTGGCATATGTACACAAAAAGAGCTTGACGGCGTGGGTGGCATTACACACACACACAGACACACGCATACGCAGGTCTCTCTGGGACGATGGACAGATTTTTCACACGCATGTCTGCGGAGGATAGAGGCCTTGTTATTTTGAATTCCCTTTTCGTGGCCAAACAGCATCCAAATTCAAACGCTGGAGTGGCGTGGAGTTGATACGGCATGCAAAAATGGAGGCACAGAGAACAAAAGCCAGAGATGGAGTAACAAAAAAATAACGTGGAAGATTCAGAACTTCTCACTTTGTTCTAGTTTGAAAGCGTCCCTCCCCTTTCTAGTGCTGCATCCAAGCCAAACAAGGCTAAGATGCTACAATAACTGGGGGTGGGGGGTATTTGCAAACCCATATTTCACAAAAAGTTTTGCTCCACTTTCAGAAGCGATGGCACTTCAAACTGTATTCCCTCCTCTGTTTTCCCTCCCTCCTGTTCTCCCGCCGCCACATTTCTCCAGCAGCCCCACCACCCCCACCCCCAAAGCCAGATAGGCTTGTCATAAATCAAACCTGACTCGGTTCTGCTGAAAAAAAGTTCAGGGAGGAAGACAGATGCGGGTCGGATAACGGCGGATTACACGCTGGATGCTAGCACTTGCCTTGCTGCCGTGATTGAGCACCATGGTAACTGTCAGGCTAGAGGCTTTTTACTCGGACAAATCTTCCTTGCTCTTCGCTCAGTGGTCAGAGTTACAGGTGGATTTGTGGCCGGCTGGCGAAGGCATCGGATTGAGCCGTGAGCCCCACAGCACTGGGTTTGGGTTCTGCCAATGATGACTAGAAAAAAGCCACTCAGTGTGACACACAATTGAAAGATTGAATGGAATGTACAAATACATATTGCTGACTACACTTAACATCTGTTAGCCCATAGAAGAAGTGATGCATCTCATGTAGGATGCAAATATGAACTATGTAAATCATGTTTAGCACTAATCCTTTTACAGAAACGCACAGTTAGAAACCGTGAACCCCTGCTGTCTCTGCATCTTCTTTTGCGTAACACGGGCTGCACTCAGCCCATATGCCGGTTAGTAATTCCATGAATAGGAGTCTATTTTTGCACCCTCTCCAAACCGTTCGGACCTTCTCCTGACAATGTAGGCGTGCGGATCCGCCCGCGTTTCTCTCGCTAAAGTGATATGTTAGCTCATCACGGTGATATACGATGGTATTTTTTTTCTTTCACCCATAGAACTCCGGATGAGGCAAATAGGGCGGTCACCACTGACCTTAGCTAACAACTTTCACTATAACAGGTTCTTCAGAGAAGGGAGCGTTGTATAGGATTAGCTAAATGTGGTTCTGTGCCTCAAAAGCATAACTCCCACATGGAATCGATTGCATAACATCCCGTTAAAATCCAAACTTTTATGAAGTGCCCACTTTCCAGCGGAATTGTGGTCATCTAAACTCGGAAGAACACATTAGACAGCAGAACCTGTGAAACCTACCATCTAAAAAATTGTGTTTGCATGGGCTAACTTTCTTCTCTGAGGCAAAAGTCATAATTTTGGGACTAATTTTGCAACGGCAGATCAACATGCTGGTTGCTTTGACTCCTAAATGGCTTGGCTCTTGCTTAACTCTCTGTGTGAAAGGCAGACGCACAGATTAGTGTCAGGATTAAATGATTCCTGAATGGAGCCAGATAGGGCCGCGTGGGTGGCACATGCTCCCCCTGGTTAGTGACACTATGGATTCTGCTGTGCTGCACCTCCAGCGAATTAGATACCTTGTGTGGAGTTGACATCCTCCATTATACAAGGAATGAGAGGTGGTGGTGGTGATGTGGGGGGGCGGGGGGCGTTACACAACCAATCCCATCTAGGAGATGTGGACAAAGGGGCTGTGCTGGCTAGATGTGTTGGTCCATGTGATTTGCAAATCTGCCGATATTCCACAGCCAGTCTGTTGAGATGCTGAAAATCAATTCTCTTCGGCTGTTGGGTGTACAGAGAGCGTAGCCGTTAGAGCTGAATTAAGAGCGAGTGTGGGCATGCTGTTAATTGATGGCTGAGAGGTAAAGCGTCCTTGCTGATCTCTCAGAACAAGTGGACAGCTCACGCAAAAGGGCAGCTGGGCACTTGCTCTTTTGTGTCCAAGTTCAGCAGTGTTCTGGAAACCGAGCTAGATCTGATGTAACGTTTCTTGGACAAACCGAAGTGATTTGTGACGTTTTGAGGGTGGGTAGGCATAATATATGGTTATGCTGATTATTCTTGGGAACCATCGTGCACTTTTTTGATACTGGCATTCTTATGGTGCAGGATGTATATTCGGATACACTTAAGGCTTAAGTCGCTTGTCCTGAGATCGATCTCATGATTTTAAAGGCGACAGGGCCCAGCTATGTGCCAGCAAAATGTGAATATTTATCGCTGCCGTTTCAATGTGAAGTGCAGCCGTATCCGGAGGATACAGGCAGCCGTGAGGCTGGTGCTACGGAGAAATCCCAGGGTGGCTCACGCGAGCGCAAATGTTGACATTTCTAATCGTGAGGCCGACCCAGTGGGCCAATTCACCTCTTTAGACGCAGACGCCCCTGAGAGGGATCCTGCAGCAAAAAAATCGATCCTCATTCCAGAGCACAGAGCTAGTAATTAGTTGGGACTCTGTCGGAGAACAGAGGGACACAGCAGACCATAAAGTGGCTGTGAGTGGGAGTGACAATCACTCAAATGCCTAGGGGCACACACACACATTCTTAGAACCCCACTTCCCCAGATGCCTTTCAATACGACTTGTCCACAGAGACAACTCTGATCCTCGGCTGTACTGTCCTAATCGCGATCCCTAATGGTCGTATTTATTAGCCTGGTTTTTCCCCTGAAGATGGGAGGATTTGCCAGCCAAGGATTTCTAGGAGGCTTGTCTCTTGGCACGGAAGAAGTCATGAACACTGGAAGGAGAAAAGATGGAGGGGTCTCCTGGACCCTTGGATCCCAGTTGCCTCCAAGCAGATTTCTTCCCCATCGGCTCATCCCATTAAATCAGTTCTTCTTTTATGAGCATCTTCCAAGCTGCTCCAACCCTCACACCTCAATCCTGACACTATCCTCCTCTCTCACACCCTTCTCCACGCTTTTCTGCCGGCATCCTTCATCGGCGTCTTGGCATTGTTGCCAGCTTCCTGAGGGAATGCGTCCCACACAGTTCCAAATCGTTTATCTTCTCCTAACACAAAGCGCCACATCGCTAGAGAAGAGAGAGGCTGTGGTGGTGTTTGTTGGGGGGGGGGGGGGGGGGGGGGGGGGGGGGGGGGGGGGGGGGGGGGGGGGGGGGGGGGGGGGGGGGGGGG
>JBBJLR010000002.1:3832817-3844108 GCA_037577145.1 Brachypetersius gabonensis | reverse complement strand
CAAACACTGTACCTGCAGGAAAAACTCAACACAGATCTGAGATCAGCATGAAAAACACTACAGAACCCACAGAAACTCATCTCTGATGATTCTGACCTGTGTAATGGGGGGTGGGAGGAAAACACAAGAAAAAAGTAGGATCCTATTAATATTCTCACTCTTTAATTATTAAAATGATTTCTATTCATTTTATCGGGTGCTATTTTTTTTTCCATATTTGAAAAAAGCACAGATCATGTTCGTGGACGCTCTGCAACAACAAGTTTCTCGTTAAGATGTTCTTTTCTAATTAAATACCGCCACAGCAGGTGCAATCTCACGCTTTAGTCTTGCATTACTTTATTATGACAAATGTTTTGTCAGTTTGAAAAAATAAAAAAAGGACGACGTTCATGCAGCAAAGACTAAAGCAGAGCTCTGTATTAAGATGCAGGAGCTCATTAGCAGGCAATTTGTTCGGGCGGAACATCTGAGGCACCCTGACATTCAGGTCAGGTAGTTGGCATTTTGCCTTCGCTGTGAACTCGAACCAGGATTTAGTGAGTTTTCCAGATGCACAATAGGAACATAACTTTTTTTCAGCGCACGATCATTGAGACAATTGAACATTCTTCCCATGCAAAGCATGCTCGCCTCTGCTCTGGCCCAGAGCATACTAAATGACGCCATAACAGCTCGGTTTTGAATGCCAGTGAAACAAAAAGCCTCGCTGTTGACTTCCTGAGCCACGACAGGAGACGTACATGGGTCAGCACTGATGGGGCAACTTTTCAGCCTATTATCTGCTTCAGATTCCTGGGGCTGCAGATCTCAGAGGAGTCGGCCCGCAGTCGGAAGGCAGAAATATTGCTGTAAAGTGCCTCTGCTTCCTCGAGCATGCAAAGAGGTGAGTCAAGGGTTAGCAGACACATGTGAAGCTTCTACAGTAGCAGGAACGTATTGGGTGGCATCACAGTTTTCACATTTTCCATTCTATCCAGTTCTACAGTGGTAGAATGATGGACATGTTAAACCATTCTAAATATTATTACTGACAATTAATTTTTAATAGCAATAGCAATATGGAGAGTGTGCTGTGTTGTCATGCTCCATAGCACCAATGCAGCTGTTTCTCCACGGCCACCAGTTCCAGTGAATGAACATCTGCTCTCTGACGAACGTTTGCCCTCTCAAATGCTGACAGCCTTTGAGGAGATACATGAAGTCTGTTCTGCTGAAAGCGTCTGGGGACAGCACCGAATTTCAAGTGGGAACTACATATAATTTAATCTGCAGTGGTGAAATGCTGACTACACGCAAAAGTACTTCTCCTCTGTATGACAATGAATTCCTTGGTCCCTCCTAATTGCACAAACCCAGTTTTCCTCTGCTCGTTATCATGGGAAGCCATAGAGAATGGTGTATGGTTGTTTTAGCTTTGAATTTGAGCACTTTGGTACACTATTGTTTTTAGACTCAGCTTAGCATATAATCATATGGAACCTCGTAGCTGCAGACCAGTCAGAGTGCCCATGCTGACATGTTTCCACCACTGAAAGCACCTACAGTGGATTCTTATGCATCACAACTGGAGTAACGGATGAAGATAGCTTGGTCTGATTCATCACTTTTCTTTCATATCATGTGGATGGTAAGAGAGTCTGTTCTATAATGTCTGTGTTATTAATGAATACGCAATTCTCTATTCTAGAGCACTCTGAATCATATGTGGTTCTAGACGGGGGCCAGCATGGGCCAGGGCCCCTATAGAACTGCTCCTGGCCCCTGTTATGGTACCTGCACTGAACAGCCAATGATTTAAATATTAATTTCTTATCGCGACATGAGCTGCTCCAAGAACAGAACTAACGCTCTGTGTGTTCTAGACAGAACGCTTAAAGCGCCACACACACGCGCTGAAGACCAGCAGCACGAATTGTAAACTTCGGTTGTAAAAGCGAACAGCTGGAGCCCTATATCGATGATGACAGTGTGATTTAAAAAGATTTTGAGACTCACTGTATGTGAATTTCTTACTACAGTGAGATGATGACAGTGGGATTTAAAAAGATAAATTAAAATAAATAAATTAAAAAAACTAAATATAAAATAAAATATTGATCTGTTTTGCTGTTATATGTGCCCCCCTAAAAACACACTGGCCCCACCCTGGCTCCCCTGGTCATTTTGATCTAGAACCGCCACTGCTCTGAATGATTGTCCTCTCAACGACTGAATTATGAATCAATTTTGGTATTCCAAAGACACTCCGCGCTTCCATCAGGGTTCCATGTAAAGCCCTAACCCCCAGCCCTAAAATGTTTCACTACTGGTGCAAACTTGATTCTAATCAAAAGTGATTTCTAATTCTAAAAGTGATTGCGAGAGTGGACATCAACAACTAATTAGCTAGCATAAGTTAGCTGACAGTTCATTAACAGCCGCTTAGCTACTTCAGCTGGACAGTTAAGGAGGAAATGTGCTATGCTAAATAATTGCCCATGTAGGAGATCACGGCCTGCATCACACTTCAAGCCTTCCAAGGGCAGCCACCATGACCACTGAGCATAATGTAAAAACAATTTGATTAAATGCTACAGAAAATGCTCGGGGTTAGATGGCCATACCTCGTTCTATCTCCTTGGTGGTGATACCGCATTGCCTGCCATGCTAGAATGAAATGAAAGAAATTAAAGTGACCGTTCTGTCATATGTAAACAGCACAGAGTGTGACCAGCACGAAATTCTTCCTCTCCATTTAACCCATTCACCAAGTGAAGCAGTGAGCAGCCAGGAGCATGGCCCCCGGGGAGCAGTGTGTGGGGAAGGTACCTTACTCAGGGTACCTGGTGTTTAGCAGTTTTGGCCCTGACCACTAGGCAGCAGCCCCAAAGAAGTTATTCCAGATGTTGTGCTGGGGTGGAGTAACAGCAAAGGAAAATGTCTTTCCATCAAGGCTCATGTTTGCCTGCTGTACCTCATAAGTCTAACCCTTTGATGTCAATGGGGCTGTTTGGACAATAGTTATAAATTTCACACGATCTCACAAGTGTGAGACCAATTCAAGACTAAGGCTAAACTGTTCTACCTTATCAAGTCTGGCAGGAGGCCACAGCAAACCACTGACCACCAGATTTAGAAGCAGCTTGAAGCCTCGGGCTGTGTGCATCATTAATAGTTAAGAGGTCCAAACTGACATGCACAAGGGCATGCTAATGCATATACAGCACATTTGCAGCCTCCGCACATTCTTCCAAGACTTGTCTTACAATGGTGTTCAGCTTGTGTGATGCATCATGTGATGTGTTCTTTTAGCAGTGTAGAATCCAACTTTTCTCTTGGGGATAAATGTAACAGCTGTCTGTCTTTCTGTCTTTCTATCTGGCCACAGCAAAGGGACGCATGACATACACCACCGGTCAAAAACCTGTAGATTAATGTACATTGTAGATTAATATTGAAAACAAACATAATGATGAAGAAACACGTGGAATTATGCTTAACTTAATTATGCTTAATAAGGATGAACTGTTCTTTTTAACTCTGTTCAGTGGTTCTTGCCATAATGTGCAGTAGAACTGTAGTGGAACCGGATCACTAACTGTGGACCAACCCGACTCACAGCTGATGATCCCAAACACAGTAAGAAGAAGAGAAACTCCACGAATGAACTCTCTGAGGAAGAAACTCCTGTTAATTAAACACCATTCCAGGTCGATTCCTCATGAATCTGATGAGTGTATAAAGCTGTCATTAGAGCAATAGGTGATGTTTTCAATCTACAATATAGACAATAATAAAAACAAAGGAAATCGTTAAATGAGAACCTGTGTCCAAACTTTTAACTGGTAGTGTACATTGCACATAAAGGCATAGATACACAGAGAACAATAAGCAATGGCCTATACAGCTTCATCATTCCTACGCCCCATGTGAAACTCTGATAAGCTTTGGGATCTAAAGTTTGCATACAAGCATTGACAAGTCATTTTAATCATTACTTGGAGAAAGAATGATTGTGAGCGATCCTTAGAAATTCATGTCCAACGTAAAGTATGAAGGTGGGAGCATCATGATACGGAGGTGCTTCTCTGCATACGGTACTATGGCATGACAAAGCATCACAGAAAAATGAACAAACCAAAAAACCAGGAGATATTAGAAAACAGTTTAACCTGAAAAATACTGAAAATAACCTCCAACATACAGACAAAATAAAAATCATCAAATTGTCATCTTCTGATTTAAGGCCTGTTGGAAATGTATGGAAATTTATGGTCAGCAATTGAACCTTCATGTCATGAAAAACCATTAAGATAGTTTTCTAGGAGCTGAACCAATACTGAATCACGATGCTGAAGAATGTTTATTATTTCCTTCAAATACTCTGTAACTGTCGAGAATGACCAATATTATTGATTTTGTGGTGTGTACCTTTTTCCTTTCCATTTAGTTTTTTAAATGTATCTTTGTTTATGCATATTAATACCTATGTATTATTCATTAGAAGTCAAAAGGCATTGTATGTAAATCGGAAGTGGATATATGCACAGGAAATTAATTAAATTTAAAAATCGAATTTCAATTAAGTTGTCCATCTTTCAACCTGTTGCAAAGGTCAGTGAGTAGCCTTTGCACTCATGGCTAAAACCCTGCCGAGGAGACCAGGGAGGAAGTGGGAGTAGGCTGGTAATTTAAGTATTCGAGGCTGAGCCCGTCAGGCCATTAGTGGCCATTAAGACCTGTCTGCCAAAAGCTGCTGTCGCTTTCCTCGGCTGAGAGCGGAGGCCAGTGACAGGTAAGGTAGAGAAAAATAGAAGCTATGTCAATGATCCTTCTGTATCTTCCCCCGCTCTCCTCTCCCCCTGTCGCTGTGGGTCTTGGCTTCTTTTAGAAACCACGTTCCTGTGGACATGTTGGAGGACATCCGCAGGGAGTTGGAGGTGTTAATTGGAGTGTTGATAGGTATGCGGCTTGTACTGTACTTGTTGTAAAGGTTACCCTCATTCAGTCTCCATGACCCCTCGTCTTCCCATACAAGGCATTCCATTCTTTATACCAGACATCGCTGTTTACCCTTCCTCTGCAGAATTCTGTAGACAGCCAAACAAGGATTCTGGGTCTGAGCTATTGTTGTCTATGGAATAAATGAATGTTGTGGGGTTTTTTTTTTCAAAATTTACACCATGTAAATATAAACGTTCCAAAGAAGCTTTCATTTCAAAATTCACAAAAATTCAAATGGTGGTCACAAATTGGGAGTGAAAAGCTCCATTCTAGAGACTTAAAAGTCAGTTTTGATGACAGTGTTGTTGAAAAAAAAAAAAAACAGTCCCTAAAAGCTTACCAGTAGTCCCAGGCATGCTGGCAAACACTTTAGACATTTAGACTCAATTACCAATATCTTTAGGTCTATTTATGGTGGAGGTCTACAAGATGAAAAGCAAATAGTCCCCAAAGAGTCCCCAACACCTTTGTTCAGATTTACCCCAAATTTCCTCAATATAAAAGCTCAATGCTCGCTGATGAAGGTTTGGATGGTCTCATGGTTCATTGTGACAGCGGTTTCATTCTTCACTGCTGTAGAGGCTTTCTGTCATACGTGAACATGCCACTGCACACAGTGCAAACAGCACGAAATTCTTCCTCTGCATTTAACCCATTCACCAAGTGAAGCAGGGGACAGCCAGGAACACAGCGTCCGGGGAGCAGTGTGTGGGGATGGTACCTTACTCAGGGTACCTGGTGCTTAGCAGTATCAGGAATCAAATCCACGACTTCCTGATCGCGAGGCAAACATCCTGCTGCTACACCTCATAAGTCTAACCCTTTGATGTCAATGGGGCATTTTTTGGACAACAGCCACTGCTGGTGGCCAGTGGTCAGCCAGTTGCCCTCTGCAATCAGAAGGTTGTGGGTTTGAATCCCAGGCACACTTGAGCTCGCTGGGCTCTGTGTTCCTGGCTGCCTGCTGTATGACTTGAATGTGTTAAATGCTGAGAACAAAATGTGTGCTGTTCACACATGACAAATAGTCACTTTACTTAAAGAAAATCATCTGTAAATTTATCTACAATAAACCGCTATGGATGATTAGTGTTTCAAATATCAAAATCCTCAGAAGTTTCCCTAATATATTTGTTCAGCTCCCCAATAAGAATGTCGTAATTCAAGTTTAAGCAATGGTACATTGGACAAAAGCATAAAGACGAGAGCGATGGGGTGATTTCCAAACACGTCACTAATTAATCCCCTTCAGAAACAAAGTTTGTGACAAGACCTGCCTGGCCACAAATAACGAACCACCGGATGACGTTTCATATTCGGAGGTCTGTTTATCTTCTGCCTTCCTCTGTACATCTGTCTCCTCACTTTCCCCGCTCGTGTGTGTGTTCGGGGTGTGAGCTGACACTAGATCTTTTGATGCCTGTAGTGTGAGGACAAGTCCGACTCCATGGGTCAGTGCCAGCTCGTTAGAACACAACCTTGTGTGACCTCGAGCTACTGCCGCTCGGTCGGCGTATGCTTCCCCTCTCCTCAGAACTGTCAGATGAGGGGTGGGTCGATTTTTTCCTCCTCCTAATCAAAGCCCTAACATCAAATACCCTGGTCAAATGAACCCCGGGGAGCTGTTTTGCTTAAACATTTCAATAATTCAACACTACATCACTCGCATCCACCCACCACTGCAGCACATATCAGCTTGGAAACGTTGATGGCCAGGTTTGGATCATGCTTTTGAGGAGGCCGAACATCATTCCTTGCCATTTGAGATTAAAAGGGAGACCTGAATGAGACATTCTTGGCCTCTGTGCAGGTTTTAGTTAGTGAATCCATACAAGGTCTGAACAATGGGGAAACAAAATCGGGTATTTGATGATATTCTTACATTGTAATACATCATTTTTAGCATATAGATTGAAGATAAATGTGCCTTGTTAGCATTTCCCTGCTATAACCTCCTCCAGTGCTGTGACCTTGCACCCCAGATGAAATTTGCCGGGAGTAGCCTCTAGCATAATAAAGAATGAATTGGAAAGAGTGATGCAAATCCATATTTCAGGATATCTGAATGCCTGCTGTCTTCTGGAACTGTGAGAGAAATGAGCAATGTCCTGTGCTCTAATTATTTTTTTGAATGAAATATCATTTTTTTTCCTGTTTGAAAGCAACAAAAGTGACACCAAAAGTGACACCTATACTGTATGTGCGTCTACTAAAACATATTACACGGAAGCTGCCCAATCACCAGGCCTTCTTACTGTATTAGTAAAAATCTGATTTCTACAAATAAAAACAGTGTTAACAGTCTAAAACCGGTGTTTGGTCTCCTATGCACTAGCCGTTTGTTGCTCTTTTGCTTGTCCGCTCCCCAGACCCCCCTCCCTCTGTGGGTTTTCTCCACTCGCTCGTGGAGGGAAACCCATCCTGAAAGTTCTCCTGGATTTTTCCATTGGTTCCTAAGACCTAAAATAATTTAAACGAAGGCATTTTTGTCCTTTATGGTCATTTTTAACCCCCCCCCCCCCCCCCTTAGGTAGTTGACATGTTACTGAGACATGCCCCTGTCCATGCTAACCACCATTAGTTTACTCTGCTGCTTGCAAGATATCAATCTTATTAAATGAAAGGAACCAAGGCGCTCCCAAGTGGAGTGTCTTTGTAAGTACTGGGCCATAGAGAACATAAGATAGATCACTGATGATGCCACAGCCATCTGTGGCCAGGAGTCCAGGAAAGCATATGTGGCTTGGGTGGATAAGGTGGCCTGCATAATGCAAGACACAGCATGTGGTGAATATAAATATGGGATAAATCTCTCAAGCATAATATTGTCTGAAAGACAAGCTTTAACCAAATGTGAGCTCATTTTTTAGCAAGCCTCAAGTCACTGATTTCGTGACATTTTTTGTTGCATGAACAAGTGCATTTAATTGCATTAAAAGCTGCGTTTACAAATTAAAATTTCTACACAAACCCATTCTTAAGAGCGCCATCTAGCATTGCCTCTTGATAATGACTTCCAGGTTGATTGTTTTCCCAAGAGAGTCCAAAGTTAATATTTTAAAACGTTGTTCAGCTCCAGTTACAGGACTTTCTAACTGTGACATGTGTATGTTACACAAGCACATGGGCAAAACCGAGACAACTGTATCACTAGATGCATCCAAATGTCCTCGCTGTGAAGGGGCATTTCTGTCAGTTTGCGCATTCTGTGGTTATTGGATAATTATGTGCATGGAAATGCATTATTTTATTAGTGTGACAAGCTTCTGAACAGCGTTTACCATACTGTAAGAAAACTTCAATCTCTGAAAGTTATCATGTCTATGAACGCAAGGTCTTGAGCTAAATAGCTTGGTCTAGTCAGTGATGGGAATTTAAAGTGGTTTGGCTTTGCTTGAACATAATTGCATCTTTTTTAGGCTCCCCAGCTGGTGCTCCACTGGAGGCACAGCACCCGCGAACCGAACAGGTGTTTGAGACTTGGCTGATATGGATATGTGTTTTCCATCTGACAACCTGTGAGGCACGCACAATAGGATGTGACAAGCTCGTGTCAGTGTGTCAGTTTTTAAAAGGGAGGGGTGTTATTTACAAACTTGAACTTTCTTTTTCAACAAGGTATTTCTGATCTGTCTGAGAGAAGCAAAAATGAATGATAAGTTCTCCTTTGTTCTGAGTGAGATGGGTCGTTGGTCTGAGTGGAGAGGTTGTTGATGATGCTTTCAGCGAGGGCATTTGCATGCATTTAGTAATACAGTTGTCCCCTGGTTGGGGCGGTTAGCCGACTGACCATGCGCTTGTGTGAACAGGTCGCTGGGATATGTCAGATTCAAGCCCTTCTTAACAAAAAGTCATATTTCCAGAAGACCGCAGTCCCTAGTAAAAGCAGAATTCATGCAAGTCATCAAGACATATGTATAAAAACAGCATCAAAGATTGTTAGACAATGTACATAATTTTCCACTTAAACCAGACATAGTCAATGAACCTAGAATCAATGAACCAAGAGTCTTGCCTGGAATCCAGATTTTGCTTCTTTAGAACCGTCTGGTATTGCCAACAAACACTGGACTTCAATCGGCAAATATTTTCTGTAAATACATCCCTAAAACTGCCTCAACCTGCTCAAACTACAACTTGTATATGTGGTTTAGGACATAGTATGACTTTCTGCAATAGGCACGCACTTTAGACAACAAACGTCAAGTCTTTGTTGTGTGTTTGCGTATGGGATGCTGCATCGTAAAAATGGGTTTTAACTAAAACTTTCTGGCTGCTTTAAAATTTTGTTTCATTTCGGTTAATTGTATTTAAATTAACAGAATGGAAAACAGATTTATGTTCTTTTAACTGATTTAAGTTGAATAAGTTTCATAACTTTTTAAGAATAATACAGTAACCTTTTCTGTAAAACAAAATTTGTAGTTTTATGTTCTGAGAAGAATGAAAGAAGTTTTTACAGAAGAGATTACATTGACTACATTCTTATAGTATCTGTTAGTTATGTTAGCCTTAAAGCTCTAGTTTTAATTGACAAAACCTGTAGTACGTTCAAAATGGAGTAAATCTGTTTTTTTTATTGAATTAGTCCTTTGACAATGAATAGTTATTGGAGGAAATAAGCACACTGTATGTAGCTGGAAAAGGGAAGAAATGAGAAATTAAGTTTTCTGAACACATGTATGGCTGACTTGTCATGCTTGGTGATTCTTCAGTAGAAACTAAGCTTATCTCCAGGCCAGTGCCGATTTCAGCATTCTGACGAAAGCCTTCCGTGTCTCTTGCACCCTCCGGCCTCTAAAATCTACTCAAAATGACTTGGTTGGATGGTGGCAGTGAGACAGATTAATGTCTAATACAGCTAGAGCTGTCCACACACATTCTGCTCATCAGTTGGCTCCAGGGGGAGTGTGGGACCCCCAAACTCCAATGACATTTGAGAAAATCCATATATGTCCCTGGCCTTTTGAGAGACAGACTCTTGGGGAGGTAAAGACAATTAACAGCACTTCTGTAGTGCAGTGGAGGGGGAAAGAGCCAGCGTGTGCCTTTTGTTTCTCCTTCCCTCTCCCCGGGAGCCCTCCAGAGAAAAGGGTTCCCCACCACCTGAAAGGCGAATGGCAAGAGTCAAGCCTGGAAGGTGCTCAGTATCACGACCACGTCTTCCAGAGCAGTTAAAGGGAATAAAAGTGAGAATGTTCTTGTTAAAAAGCAGAAAGACTCTACGTCTGCAAGGGCCATTTAAATGTTCTTCTTCTTAAACACAAGGGTTATGATGCACATTCATTTTCTTCCCAATCTATGGTCATAAAATGAGTTCAACCAGTTCACTTTTATGGTGCTAAAATACTTAAAAACTCAACTTACTTGGGCCTCCAGGGGAGCAAAACTAAGAAAATTCATTCATATGTATCCTTATGTTTCACGCTTATACGTTATCAGTTCCGTATACAGCAAAGCCAAAGCCATCAATGGCAGGGAACATGATTTTAGACAGTATAGTTAGTTGAAATAAGCTTTGGCTACTAGTGATCTTCTCTAAACATGTTGAGATGTGTAATACATTTCCATTAGAGGCAGCTTGAAAAGATGCAGTGATTGGTGCTTCAAGCTGTTCAGGAAGAATGTGCCAGGCTTCAATCTTGCTTGAGTTGGTGGTATTGTGTGATTGGGTTCTAGGGTAAATTGGGTAAACACAGGGTAATTGTGCAGATGTGAATTGGCTGTATGTAGTCTTCATGTCATAATATAGTTGGTCTGAAAATCTGTAATACTACCATTAGCAACATTCCGTGTTATTCAGGACAACGCAATAGTTCTGGGGATCTTGATATAAATCACTTTTCCACACATCATCAGCTGTGTTTGGCCAGTTTAAACAAAAGGCTTCTGGTTTAACTGCAGTGTTTAAGGTGGACATGGCTTGTATACTTGGCTGGGAGGAATACAGTGGGAATGTTCAGGTTTTATCATTAACATTCTTTTGCAGTTATGCTTTTAACAGCTGATACAGTTATTTAGCAGCTGATTCAGTTAATCAGATGTTGAACTAACAATAACTAATTGGATTGGTTTAAGTTATTCTTGTCTGTACGATCTTGTTTTGTGTATCTATCTGACTTGCTTCAGCTCTATGCTCCCTCTCGGTCCCTCGGGTCTGCGAATCATCTGACCTTGGTGGTTCCTAAGGCTAGGCTGAAACTCAGAGGAGATAGAGCTTCTTCAATTGTAGCTCCAAAACTTTGGAACAAGTTGCCTTTAGATGTTAGGCTGGCTTCATCTCTCCCTGTTTTTAAATCTCTTAT
>JBBJLR010000002.1:3815724-3832717 GCA_037577145.1 Brachypetersius gabonensis | reverse complement strand
GGACATTAGGAGGGAACGAGAGGACATTAGGAGGGACCAGGGGACATTAGGAGGGAACAAGAGGACATTAGGAGGGACCAGGGGTGATTAGGAGGGAACGAGAAGACATCAGGAGGGACCAGGGGACATTAGGAGGGAACGAGAGGACATTAGGAGGGACACGGAGGGAAACAGGAAGGGATCTGAGGGGACATCTGGTGGATACAGAGGGGAACAAAACACGAGAACAAGACAGACCACCAGAACACAGGAACCAATGGGGAAAACAGAACACAATAACCATTATTAACATAAACTCGGCCTCTAAGGCCTCATCGCCTTAATGGTGGGAACCAGTCCATAAGCATACTTAATAGGACAACATAACATAAACATGAACACAGGAACCCAAAACATTCTAGAACGAAAACAGAAACAGAAAAGAAACAAAAGAAAACAGAGGGAAACTGAAAACCACGGGCATGTGACCGGGAACCTGAGGCAAACTAGTCCGAACCGTCACACTGTATTTTATGTGACTCTGTGTTTTTTGTTATTTTCTTTGAATGTACAGCACTTTGGCAGCAACTTGCTTGTTTTAAATGAGTTATAGAAATAAAGGAAAGAAAGAAAGAAAAACTCAGTCTTACTAAATTTTGACATCAGAAAAGATGTAAAATTTTTTATGTTTTATTACGTTAGTTCATTAGCATATAATTATATATGTAATATTGGAACTAATAGACCTAAATTAATTTACATTGAGCTCATTGACTCTTTCACCCAGACCCTTAAGTTGATTTTCGTTGATAAGCTCGCAAAAGCCAAAACTGCTCTGAAAAATAGATCAGCACCTGTCTTGAAGAAAAATAGGCCCTTTCCCACAAAAAGAGGAAAGAATAGTAGAAAGGCAGAAGGAAAGGAAGGTGCTTGTCGACCTTCACTCTAAATAATGTGGCAGTGAGCTCTACAGGCAGCAATTTTACATGAACTCTTTTTTTTTATTATTTCTGAAAGCGGTATTATGAACTGTATCACTGACCAGAACTGAAAGGAAATGTCAGCTGATAGTTCTGATATTCACACCAATATACATCTAATAAACTAGAACTATAAAGACACCATGACTTAAGGTGGCCATTGTAGGAATAGTTACAAAAAACACATTTTCCTCTGTACCTAACAAGTAAAATTTAAGTTAACAGAATGGAAAACAGATTTAAGTTTCATAACTTTTTAAGAATAATACAGTAACATTTTCTGTAAAACAAAAAATTGCATTTATTTGTAATTTTATGTTCACAAGCAAAACAGGACAAATTTTGCTTAACACTTATGGGCTAAAACGGCTGCCCACAGGGTTTTTATATATTTTTTTTTTTCATTTTTGTGGCTCCCGGTATGTCATACTGTGTCCTAAACCACATCCACAAGTTAAAAAAAAAAACATTTTCCTCTGTACCTAACAAGAACTGGAAAGTAATAAATAACCAGTTAGCAACAAAAACATGTAAGTTCATTACACATTATCTTTAACCTCTCAAGATAAAACATTAATAGACTTGCTTATGTGGTTTATAAAACTGTTTCTATCAAATGGACAAATATATAGGCTTTAGAATAGCTTCTATCACTGTTTAATGAAAAGTCTTACTTCATTTTTACATTTTAAAACCGGTAGGTTCAAATTATTGAAAGGCCAATGGAAAATAATCCAGGATTTTTCAATGCGATTTCTGCCAGATAGAGCTAAGTGAGCTCCCTCACTAACCAATCAAATGGACAAATATATAGGCTTTAGAATTGCTTCTGTCACTGTTTAATGAAAAGAGGGATAAACAACACCCTTGGCCTCCTGGGTGTCACAGTGGAAGGCAGAATACTGGGTGAACTGTGCCCACTTTGTAGCGTGGTGGAAGGACTCAGACGTGAGAGACATGAGAGAGTTGGTAAACCCCGCAGTTAGTCTTAGAACGCTCCTACAGGAGTTAGAGCGCACACCAAGATGAACCCCGCCTTCTAAACACACACACAGAAAGGTATACAAACGGACTCCAGGGAGTCTGAGTACTCATGGTACCGATGAGATTAGAGATGAGTTGGATAGAGAGGTTGGGAAGGCGACACGCGTGCATGAAGTCTGTAACTTCAATGTCTGTGTGATGAGAGTACACTTACTTCCAGTTCATATACCTTACGTGAGTCATTTCCGGTGCCTATTGACGTCACGTGACCTGGTGTGTGTGACACTGGGAATCCCAGATACAGCCATCACTGGGAACACAAGCAGCCTAGCTGGGTTTAGGAGTCACTGTTGAAATTATACATATATGGTCAAATACATACAAGCCTACATACATACTGGGGAGCTATTGCATGTGGTGAGATGACCCCACAGATGTTTCCACACTGTGTAATCACATTGAGCCAGAGTGAACGCAGACGGAATTGCACATAGACAACCAACAAATTGTGCGAAAGGAGAATACCAAAGGTGCTGTGCTGGGACCCTTCTAGGGAGGAGAGGTACAAGTGACTGAACGGTCATTGTTCCTAATGGGCCTTGGTGACCATCACAGCAAGTGTGTCCCCGCACCAGTACATCAAAACAGAGAGGACTGCAGAACTGAGGGGTAATGAATCGAGAACTGCAATCTTCCAGCTGCTGAACTAGAACGACAAACTAGCCATCCTGCAAGCAACAAGGGGATTCTCCATCTCCAATTTCATGCTCTTCTCTCCCTGTGACAAGCATCCTAATTGTAATCAGTAGCAGAGCCAAGCCTGCCTTTTTGGATGTCAAGGGTGGGCCAGCACTCTAGTTTCTGGGGTCTGCAACAAAATATTATTTTAGTACTGTTCAATTTCTTTCAGTTAAGTCATATGCAGTTCTACTCACTAGTTAGGTCTCCTCCAACCACATCGTCTCGCCAACATTGGGAGGGTAAAGGTTTTGTAAAGCATCTTTTCAAATTGCTACCAATTGGACAGCTCAGCGCTCTAGGAACTGCCAATTGTGCACTGAATGATCTGGGAGGAAGACCCTCTCAGTGAGAGAGAATCCAATTGTGCTCTATTGGACTTGTGGCCACTGATAGCAATTGGAATGGAACTCAAAATCTCTTGATGATAAGAGATGGATGTGCCACTTAAGAACCTCCAATAACAGTGGTCACATAACTACAACATTTCTACAGTGCATTAACCCTGAGCCATGAACTGGAAAAATGTGCTAGTGTAATGTTACCTGGTCTTCTCAGTTACTTCTCAGTACTTAGCAAATGCCCGATTGTTGTGATTTTTTTAATTTAAATCCTGCTTGGCTCATATCAAAATTAGAAATTTGTTCATTCGGGTACTTTATTCCTGCAAAGCTTCTTATTTCTTATCCAATGAGACACATTTGCTTTAGTTCAGGTGTTTTTCTTTCATGGCAAATTCATTTTTGTCAAGAAAAAAAAAAAAATGTTAAAAAATAAAAGTGATTTTATTTGAAAGCAAATGATCTGTTTAATTTAACTGAAATACATTCAGTGAATGAACAACGCAAAAAAATTGTGTTCAGATCAGTATTTTACATACATTTCTGACCTGTTTCACATTTTCCTTTTTGTAGGATCTTACAAACCGTACTCATCTGTTGTATCTTCAGCTTTAAGGTCAGAGTAGTAACTTTTTTTCTGCATACTTGCATCTTTCATCTTGGTTTTGGCAGCAACGTGTTTCAGATAACTTCTGTTTCTCTTCAGCAGGTGGAGAGTTGGTGCCTATGCTCAGTCTGACAGTTGGCTCACCAGAACTGCATGCTTTTCCTGTAATGAACCAGAATACATCCACACATGTGGCTATTTCCCTCGGACACACACACACACACACACACACACACACACACACACACATACATATTTATATATGTGTGTGTGTGTGTGTGTGCGTGTGCGTGTGTGTGTGTGTGTGCGTGCGTGTGTGTTATTTTGTGATCACATACTCAAAAGTAAACAAAATGACATAATTACTGGCTTTAAAAAGTCCTGAGTCATTTTAACCATATTGTATCACACACATCTGTTTTTGTTGTTGCACTTCTTTGTCATTTGTAATATCTTTTTATTGATTGTGGCTCAATGTCAGCTGTAAAAGGTTGATTTACAAAAATGTTAACGGACCCAGCAGACCCTGGAACTGGAAAACTGCCAGTCTGTAGTCTACCTGATATGAGAACAGACAGTCGCAGTCAAATCCAATTAGATTATAGATTAAATGTGTCTTTACTGGTTTTTTCTACAGTTGATACAAACTACACCAGTGAAAAAAAGTGGTACGTAGATCAACACATAAAAAAACATTATTGTAGTTACAATACTGAGTACATCAGTTCTGAAAAAAAAAAATTGTCCATCATAAAACATGTTTAAAAATGCCTTCTAGTTGCATATAGAGGAATCTGGTTATACAGACAGAAACCATCTGACTTGAGGCAGTAAGCTCAGGTATCCTCAGCTGTGCCTGGGTGGTTATATATGATTCATTATAAGCAAATAGTCTCCCTTAAAGATGGAAGACTGACATTACTGTGGTGGTACAGGGTGGCCAGGCATTTTCCCTGGGCAAATGGGCTACATCTTATTTGTTAAGACATATTGGCCATAATATGTATTCCTTAGGCTATGAAAGAAATGGGCTGCTGTCTACAGCATATTAGGTAATAGATATTTAGCCAGTTGACAACATTAGCTGACATTTCAGTGGACTGTATACTGATTATTACGGCAAGCATGGTGCAGTCAACACATTTGTTGCATTGTGCAATCCAGCTCTGATCACAAGAGAAGCAGCTGTATATGTTCTGGGCATACTGGATCTAAACCAATTAATAAATATTAGAAATATTATCACAAAGCGGTCCGTCACATACATATATGATCTAAGCTAGAACAGTGGTTCTTTCAGGAACAGATTTTTTGCTCTGTATCAGACGACAACACATTGGGAGAGAGTGACAGTTTTGACCACCTGTGGTGCCGGACCACTGAGCTAGAGGCAAACAAGCAAATTCATTCATCTGAAGACTTATGCTTCTATGTGTTACCTTTGGTCACCTCTATATTGTTCCTACAATTGTAAAGCAACTTTCCTGTCTTTGTTTCTTTAGTGGCAACTGTAGATACAGCAGAATTGGCACTCAGCATATTGAGCTTCCTGATGCCATGGCAGTGTGTGCCTCATGAGAAGCACATGCTAGGCTTCACCCTCCCGCCTTGGTAGTATTGAGTGACTTGGTGGAAAATGTATTTCCCCAGCTGGCAGAGAAGTAACTCATTTAGCTGGTGTAAGTCTAGCTTCCAGCCATAGGAGAAGGTCCCTCTCAGCCCAAGAAGCCTCATAACTCAGAACATATTAGTAAAGTCTAATTTAAAAAAATAAAAATGGTGTAAAATAGCCTAAAACCAGTGTTTGCTCTTCTACACAATTGTCATTTGCCGTGCTTTCACCCAGCACACTGCTGCTGGACCGCTCTCTGGGCCCCCTTTGCACTGTGGGTTGTTAACACCCCCTTGTGGGCAAAGACTATAATGAAAGTTAAAAAATTAAATAAAAGAAAATAAAAGAAATAATAGAAATGTGGGCATTCTGTTCTCTATGGGTATTTGCCTATGATACCATTTTCACAACGCAAGTAGTAGTTATTATTATTACATGCTTTTTAAATTAAATACAAAATCTTTGGTTCTATGTGACAAAAGAAAACCTAAGAAAACTCAGCATGATGTCTGACAGCTTGAACATCAACACAAACCAGGGGAACTTCTATATAAGGTGTTGTTTTGCCTCATATCTACAATTTACCATTTGTTTCACTGCTGCCACTCATGTTCTAAGGGTGGAATTCCATTCGATGGCAATATACCATTTGCAGCGCTTCTGGCACAGACCTGTGCACCACGGACCTCATGTAGCTGTGCTCTGAGGGCCAGCCTCGCATTCGTGGTCAGTAGGGAAGCCTAGTAACCAAGATGTCGCCTGTCTCAAGTGGCCAGCCTGGGAAGCTTCCATTGCTGTAGTTTAGCCCCATTCTTATGGCCAGTCCAGGAATCCTTCAGGCTATTATGCAGCCTTGCTGCAGTGACTGGCCTGGGAAGCCTCAGAGCCCCGAAAACCATTAAAACACACACATAAACAGTAAAACGGGACAAAACCAAAAGAAACCCAAGTAAAACTGCAGCTATATTACAGTAGAACACAAGCACACACACAGACTGGCCAGACCTTAGTTAGACGTCTACATCAGAAGTGCAAACGTAGCACTTTCATAAGGACAACTTTTAAAGCATGAGTGCAACTCACACCTAACTGTGCATAAAAAATACAAAGATATATTTAGATGAACAGGTTTTATGCCACTCAGTTTCTGGTTACAGTCAAAAATGTATAGGGCAGCAAAAGCTAATGCGACATCCCAGCCCCCACGCGTGTGAAAGAGCCCAATCCAATTTAAAAACGCCATTGAGCCAACACACCATGTAATGACAGATTGCCCTATCTGTGAGGATGATATTGATGAGTGATGGAATGAATTATGGGAGTAGAGGTCTCAGCCAGAATTACTTTGAATGAGATTCTCACGTGCGCATTCATTTAAACTGGGACCATATGTGGATCTTTATTTGAAGATGAGATTGTATGAAAGGAAACATGGGGGTGGGAGTTGGGGAGGGAGGCTGCTCCCCCTTGAAACCTCAACCCCCCCCAAAGCGAGCATCATTTTAATGTTAATTTCCTTACACTGGCGGAGAGCAGAATCCCCAGGTGGTATTCTTCATCTTCAGGGCAGTACCACTTAATCCAAGGTGACTTTCGGCTTTACGTTGAATGCGTATAGCCCATCTTCCATAACCTAGTTTCGCTGCCGATGGGTAATAAGTCAGGGAGAAAAGGAGTACATGCCTCATCCTGCTTCTATATTAAGAATGCCATTTTCAATTGGTAATTCTCACTTACGGCCATGTTCTCGCAAATGGGTAGGTACAGGTTTATTGTAGCATGCTTCTAAGGTAACTGTAACTACTGTCAGCTACAGGGGCAGGGAGGGATATGCTTGAGCCAGGTTTTTTTGCTCTTTTCACCATGGAGTTTCTTCAGTGGCAGGAAAAGTTCAAAGTCCTTAAATGATGCGAGTAGCAAATCAATTTAGTTCCAAGTCTGGCTCAAATAGCAAAAAATCTTGATATAAACACAGTATTATTATTGATATTATACAAAGATTTTTCTAAGGACTTTAAGCTTGAAAAATGTCAATTTATTTTACATCTCAAATAAGTAAAATATGTTTGAATATATAAAAGTCATTTCTGAATGTGTTAAAAGGAAATATAAAAATATGAGATACATTCTGGATTCCTTAAGTGAATATTCTGGATTTCTCTGAACATTTTCTGGATGACTTTAGTTACAATTTAATTAACACTTCTGGATTCCTTTACTGGACAGTTTCTGGATAACTTTACTGAACAATTTTTATAGGACACTAATTCATATCTTCTGTATTACTTTAGTTAACATATTCTGAATTACTTTACTGAACATTTTCCTGATAACTTCAGCATGAATGCATGGGGCTAATTTGTTATAGGCTAAATAGACAAATAATTATAAATGTGGTGAGAGTATACACATCCAGCATCAAGCTCTTTTAATTTAAAAACATGGGGAAAATGTGTTTTTCCCTTTTAAACTAACCCCACCATGAAGGGGCTGTAATTTAACCTGACTGACTCTGACTGAGTATCGCTAAATGCTTTTAAGGATGCTTTAGTTCACAAAGAGTGGAAAAACAATTCTATATAATGTACATTCTGTGGCTTATGCTACGTTTTTTATGACAGTCTTAATCACTAATAGTCTTGAGAATATGCAGTAGATTGGAATGTGAAAGTGCCTGTAATCTACTCCAACGTTTTTAAATTCATATAACTTTAGGTGCTCTGAGCTTATCTTACCCATAAAATGTTAAAGATGTTTCTGAAATGTTAAAAAATGGTTGGAACTTGGAACATCTCAGAAGCGTGATGTAAAGAACTTTATGATCCTGTGATCTTGGCTGTTGACCTTTATGGTTTCTGAATTTTCTTCTGGTTTGGAACCAGTTCTGGTATTTCCACACTGCTGTCTGCTGGGGTTCAGACTCAGCACTGGGAAAGCAGTTAGAAGTTTGGTGTACTAACCTCAGGTAGAAACTTTGACTTTGTGGGCTGTGTGTGAGCGTTCCAGTGAGCGCTGATATGCCTCCGACAGAGCCCTGCGAACTCCGAGACCTGATCAACACTCTCCCTGAGTGAAACTTTGTGATTGACACCAACTCGGGCTCCGTTGTCTTTTTGTAGGTTAAAAATACAATGCAGCTGCGATGTCGCCACAGCGATAAGGGCTGTCCAATCAGATGTCGCCCAGCTGCCAGGTTGTTAAGGAACGTGTGAGAAGCTCTGAGATGGCTGCGCATTTCTGCTGCTCCGGGCACATCACCTGGACAGACTTGTGAAAAATGAAGCTTTCTTGTCGCCTTTTCTCCCTCTCTCTGTCTCTCTCTCTCTCTCTCTTTGTCTCTCTTTCTCTCTCTCTCTTTTCTACTCCTACTCATTCATTGTGACCGGCTGCTTTGTAACGATTAGAAAACTTTCAGAAAACTTCTTTTTTGTGACATGGTAGAAGGATGAACAATGCTCAGGCAGTCAAATCCAAAGACCTGCATTGACCCGATATTGGGGATCTTTCTTCCACACTCATCTTAACTTATGTAATGAGAGAGTGCAGAGTCTTAAAAAGTCCATATCCGACTATTTTCTCATCTACTTTTAACGTGTGTAAGTTCATTGAACATGAATAGTGATAATTTATTATGTGACAAAATGGTCCCCAAATGCCGGATTTCTTTTGGTATTTTGTGTGTTCTCTGTTCTTTTTGCACTAGACAAGTGTTGTGCACTGATAACTTCCACAAGCCAGGCACTACTGGACATCGGTAACTCACACAATCATCTGGACTTTTCATACCACCGGAGCTTCAAGGCCCCCGTAGCCACTGCCACCACCACAACTCCCAGAATGGCCCCGAAGCACCGAGCACTAGTGAGCCAGCTGACCCCAGGAGAGCGCTTCGGAGACGACGATGCAAGCGAGGCAAGAGAGGGGAGGCTCCATGCTAGGCTAAAAACTCGGTCAAGCCAACCACCGCTACCCAGCCTCTTACTGGCCAAGGTGCGGTCCCTGGAAAACAAACTGGATGAACCATGAGCCAGGATCAGAAAGCAACGGGATATATGAGAATGCTGCGCTCTTATTTTCACAGAGACCTGGCTTTCACAAAAAGTCCCGGAATGCACCTTCTATCGGGGGCTATCGAGGAATGTGTGTGTGCATTTATTAACAACTTGTGGTGTGGAGACGAACAGACTGTCCCCCAGATGTACTATTCACCAGACGTGGAGTTTTTAATGCTGAAATGCCACCCCTACTATCTACCGCGGGAGTTCTCAGCTGTTTTTGGCCATAGTTTACATAGCGCTGCAAGCTAACTCCACAGCAGCACTCGGCAAACTCCACGACATCATCAGCACATTAGACACAAACTCATTTAGATGCTGTTTTTATCGTCGCTGGTGACTTTCATAAGTGCAACTTCTGGACTGTTCTTCCAAAATATCACCACAAGTGGACATTCCCACCCATGACAAAAACACCTTGGACCATGTCTACATTCATCAAACAATCAAACCCTGTCACCAAACCTGTCAAACACTGGACCCCTGACACTGAGAGCATCCTGCAGGACTGTTTGCCTGCAGACTGGGATGTGTTTAAAACTGCAGCCACCATGGAGGACTGTTCTGTCAACATACAGGACTATGCTGAGTGTGTTACTGAGTACATCAGTACCTGTGTTGACAATATTGTGCCCACCACACAAGTAAGGAAGTCCCCCAACATACACTCTCTTGCATTCAGATCAGGCAATGAGACGAAATACGGACTGAGTAAATCACAATGGCCAAGAGGAAGGACAGAGAGAAGCTGGGTGGCTTCTATTCTTCTGCTGACCCCGGACGGATGTGGCAAGGCCTGCAGCACATCACAGGTTATGGGGCTCCCACCAGCACCATCAGCTCTGCAGGCAGTCTGCTGGATGATCTCAACACGTTCTACACCCACTTTGAGACCTCCCAGACCTCCCAGAACCTTCAGATCCTCCAGACCTGCCAGACCCTCCAGACCTCCCAGACCCTCCAGAACCCCTAAACCTTCCAGAACCCCCAGATCACCCCACTCTGCCCCCTGCCAGCAGTTTCAATACACCAAGTACACAAAGCCCTGAGGAAGATCAACCCTTGCAAGGCAGCAGTACCAGACAACATTCCTGGATGGGCCCTTAAATCATGTGCTAATGAGCTGGATGATGTTCTCATTTCCATCGTAAACCTTTCCCTTAGCCAGAGCACTGTTCCCACATGCATCAAAACCTTAACCATTGTCCCCCTCCCCAAGAAAAGCCCAGCCATCTGCCTAAATGACTACAGACCAGTTGTACTCACTCCAATCTTTGCAAAGTGTTTTGAAAGAGTGGTACTGGCCTACATCCAGAGCAACATCCCAGACCCTCTGGATCCCCTGCAGTATGCCTATCAGACGCCATCGCTGCTGCCCTTCACTATTCCCTTTCCCACCTGGAAAACAAAGACTCCTAGATCAGGGTACTCTTTGTTGATTTCAGCTCCGCCTTCAACATGGTCTTCCCCCACAAACTCACCCACAAACTGACCACACTTGGCCTGCACCCCACCTTCTGTGACTGGCTCCTGAACGTTTTGACTGGCAGGCCTCAGTCTGTCAGGACTTCAGCCAGCATCACCACAAACACTGGCATCCACAGGGTTGTGTCCTCAGCCCCATCCTCTACACCCTTTTCACCCACAACTGTGTCGCCTCCAACAAAGACATCATCCTGAAATTTGCGGATGACACTGCAGTGATTGGTCGCATCACTGGAGGGGACAGGAGAGAGGTGGCCAGCCTGGTGTCATGGCGTGAGGACAACACCCTCACGCTCAACATTGATAAGACAAAGGAGATGATGGTGGACATGAGGAAGAAGAGGAGGCCTTAACAGCCACTGTTTATCTGGGATCTTGAAGTGAAGAGGGTGAGCAACTTTAAGTACCTGGGCGTCCACATCAGTGAGGACCTCACCTGCACACTGAAAACCACACAGCTGGTGAGGAGCTCCACACAGCTCCTCAGCTCCTCCTGAGGAGGTTCAGGAAGTTTGCTATGTTAGCCAAGATCCTCAGCAGCTTCTACAGCTGCATTGTGGAGAGCACACTGACCAGCTGCATCACTGCATGGAATGGCTGGAGAAGATCATCAGGACTCTCTGCCGTCTCTGCACAGCATCTACCACCGTCGAATTCATAGGAGTGCTGCCTCCATCCTCAAAGACCCCACACACCCCCAACACGGACTATTCACACTCCTGCCCTTGGGACGAAGGTCCAGAAGTCCCAACTCAACAACTCCTTCTTCCCCACTGCCATCAGACTCCTTAACAGCTGACCTACCTCAACTGTCATTTTGCACATTAAGCTCATTTTGCACTCATTCATTTTCTGCTTCTTTGCTCATTTCTTTCATTGCAAATGCACAGTTGATATTTATCTACATCACACTTAAGTCTTCATTTACTTATTTTTAACTTTTTTCTATTTGTATATATTGTTATTTTATTTTCATTTTAATTTTTATTTATTATCTCTCAATCTAACTTGGCATTTGTGTGTGGACAGCAAAGAAATAATTTCATTGCACAGAGAAATGCAATTTCTTCTGTATCTATGTTTTGAATCTTGAATTAATAATATCCATAACCATAACCATCTCTTTTAACTCCTTAAAATTAAACATGTTCTTTATTGTTACTGCGTCTTCAAGACTGAGCTGACTGAGATTGAGCTTATCCACATTATATTTGTGTAGGTTCATGTACATGAACATATTCACGGTGCTCATACATATTTATCCACTATGTACATATACACATATATATGTCCGTAGCTATATGGTGTTGTATAGCTTTTTTTTAGTTGTTTTTGCTGATTTTACCTTTGTTCTGTTCACTTTTGGCCAAATTTCCATTAGTGGGACTTTATTAGATTGATCTTATCTTACTTTATCTAATCTTATAAACAGTCATAATTCATTAATAATTAACAATAAAAATGTTCAATCTGTTTTCATGTTCTTTATTTATCACTGGGCCTTCAAGTTTCTCCACACAGATTTTCTGTTATATCAGATTTATTCACATATTATATGGTGTTTTTACTGGCAAAACAGACTTATTGCTGAGTTAAATAGTTATACAATGCCAGACAAAATGCTGGTTCTGAAATTTTTTACATTTGAATTTTGCTCAAATTTAGTTACTTAACATTTGCTAAAAATATAATATTCATTGCTAACAAATATATTTACTAGCGAGAACAAATACTTTTATTAGCCATAAAATGTCATATTTTTTATTAATGACTACTGACCTACAAAAAGGCATCTAATATAACTATAACTATAATCAGACAAGCTATTAAGTGGTGGAACAGTTAACAAGTTTAAAGGTAAAAGACAGTCTAGAATTTGACTGTGCATCCCCACACAATCAGGAGTCAGACCTGCCCTGTTACAGATTCTTTTGTCTTATAAAGAAAACGAAAGATTTTCATTTATAGTTGTTCACACAACAACTTTCCAACTTTTAATATGAATAAAAATCTACAGTTATTTAAATAAATAAATGATGTTAAAAAGCCTGTGGTGTGCAAAAGACTGTTAGTGTATGTAAATGAGCTCTGCTGTGATTGGCTGTCTTGTGTTAAGCCACACTGCTTATAACTGATTGGGTGGGGCTAAACGACTGTTGCATATAAATGTGTTAGTTATTGAGACGCCACAAACCCAGTGAGTCCAAAACAGATTCATTTCTGTGTTTAAGAGCGTTTATGTGCTACATTCCATTCCCTCAATTATAATTTTTTTTAAAAAGGGAGAAAATAGTCAGTTTTCCAGCAGATGGATCCTTTAAAGAACCTTTGCTATTCTGCCCTTTTGGAGAGTTATGAAATTTTTGTGCTATATTACGGTTATTGAGGAACGTGGAGGGGGGCATCTAGTTCCCAGCATGCTTTAGGCACGCGTTAGATTCATTTAGCAGAGGGCTGAGGGGTCAGCTCTTCTTTTCAGATTCCTGACTTTGGCATCTGCGAATTAAAGGCGCTCCTGTCACAACCTGTTTGAGCACAGCGCAGCACTCAGGAGTCAAAATTCATCATTCCCCTGCGCAGGAGACAAACAGCTATTCTGGGCAACGGGTGAAAAGGGTTTTAATACAGGCAGGTAAGATTGGAGGCATCTTTATGTGGTGCAGAACATTCAGGGCTGAAAAGCAGGCAGCCAGAGCCGCACTCTACACGGCAACAGGGAACAGAAAGGCTGGACCAGGACGACTTCTGGAGGCTCTTCATGAACGGAGCAGACCAGGAGAAGAAATGTGACATTCCCAGGGTTAACCTGTCAAACCTGCACTGATTTCTACTATTTATGACCTTGTTTAATTTTCTTCACACGGTTCTAGCATGTTCTCCACTTTTGCGTTGTTTTAGAATGTTCTCCAATTTTGGGAAATTTCTTTACAACATTCCCTTCCTGTTTTTTCTCCATTTACATTCTCCTTCTGTTCTAGGATGTTCTCCCCATTCATCTTGTTCTAGAATGTTCTCCCCATTCACATTAGTCCAGCATGTTCTCCCTATTCATACTATAATAGAATGTTTCTTTCTTTTCACAGCCTTCTAGGATGTTCCCCTCATTTACACTGTTCTAAAAGATTCTACCCTTATTTTACCTTTGTTCTATTCACTTTCTGCAAATTTCCCATCAGTGGGACTAATAAAGATTGATCTTATCTTACTTTATCTTATCTTATATACTGTCATAATTCATTGATAGTCAACAATAAAACATTTCCAATCTTTATATGTTCTTATACACTCTTTTCCTACTCTCATTAATCTGCTATGTTTTTCTCATCCACTCTGCTCTACAACTTTTTTTTGTACAACTTTTTCCTTCCACTTACATTACTCTACAAAGTTGTCATCATGCAAGCTCTTCTATTATGCTCACTCTGTTCACTCTGTTCTAGAACGATCTCCCATCATTCACAATGTTGTAGAATGTTCTCCTCATTCACACTATTATAGAACAATCTCCCATCATTCACAATGTTGCAGAATGTTCTCCTCATTCACGCTCTTATGTACGTTTTTTCACGTTTTACACTGTTCTAGACCCACCCCCCCTTCACAATGTTCTAGAATGAAAGAGAGATGATTCTTTCTCATTGTCATCCCTTTGGCCTTTACTGGCTGCAGACCTCCTCTGGATCGCCTGCGTTAATTACACTGAATTGGGGCGGCTTGGCCTATGTGTACTCACCTCGTATCCATCAGACTGAGAGAATGTCAGAATCTGCATTTTTATGATACTATAACTGGCGCGCCATGTCCAGTGGGAAATCAAGTGGCCTCTTATGTCACGAGAAGACCTGCTTCCTCCGAGTGAAGATCACTGAACCTCCAGCCTGATCATTTGTTCTCGTCTCTTCATCGCAGTGGTCTAAAAATAATGACAGAGAAATGAGGCGACGTTTAGAACATCTGCCAATTAAAACACGTCCATCCCATCAAAAGAAAGGCTTAAATTCTTCTTGCCAGCTGCATGCTGTTGCTAGGTTCCTGAAGCTTCATCTCAGCAAACTGAGCTTGTCTGCTGATCGGGAAAATGAACGTTTCCATACCAACCTTACCACACCTGGTCGTGTTTATAGAAATGGGATAGTTTGTAAATGATCTAGCATGAATTCAGTTATTTGCCGGAAACAGTTGATTAGTAATTTAACATTTAGAGCATGCGCTTCATTTGGTAGCACAATTTTGATGACTTCAAAACCAAAACCAGGCACTGATACATGAAAAGGCCACGTGCGGATGCTGGGAGGAGGTTATATCTCACAAATAATTAATTAGCTCTATCGCTGGCGTGGAATTAAACAGCCTCTCTGGTTTGTGGGAAAGGTGTGCTTGTCGTTTATAAGAGGCAAAGAGAGGACCATGTGGTGACAGCAGCTTGCGCTAGGTGCTGTTGTTCTCTATCCTTCTGGGCATATTCAGGTTGCTTGGCTGAGTTTAGCAATACCAGCCGATCTGCACGACCTGGCCAACTGTGTTCGTTTCCGATAAGGGGAATACAGTTGGCCCCGTAGTGTGTGTTTTCTTATTTGCTGAGATTGCATGTGCGCATATGAAAGTGTTCAAATGCTGAATTTGTGCCACATTCTAGTACATTTAAATCCCACAAGGTACAAGCCAAGGGAAATGTTTTCTTATGAGTACAAAAAAGGTCTCAAAAGGAATCATTTGTCAAAAAATGTAGTTTATTTCATTTTCCTAATCCAGATTTGTCCATCAGCCAACACATGTCTCAGTTTGGCTTAAACAACAGAGGCATATATACACTAGAAGTCAATAGTCACCCAAACCTTTTCAGTCAATACATCCAAAAATGTCTTGGAACCTGCTGAAACTGCACCTGGATCGTCTTTAAGGTGGTGATGAGCAGAACAAAACATCCTTTGTATCTTGGTAATGATATATTGGTGCAATGATGTAATAATGTCTATAAAGGCTGGAGAGAACTGATCTCAGATCAGATTCCTCTGTATTTATGATGGCCGTTGTCACAAAATCTAATTTATTTTTGTAGCTTATGGAAAGTCATGCTATGTCTTAAACCCCATCCACAAGTCTGCATCAGTTTAATGAAGCTCTAGATGTTTGAGTGGGTTGAGAGAAGTTTTGGTGTATGCATTTGTTACAGACACATTTTGGGTCACTATTGACTTCTTTTGTTTATCAGCAACATTAGTCTTGTAGCGCCAGAGCTAAAATAAGCTAAATTTGGACACAGAACATTTCCTTGATTGATCGATTAGATCTGGGGTGAGAGGAAAACTGAATGTGAATTTGGTATTTTACCAAACTGTTCCTTTTTTAAAGGTATGCTACATTCACTAAAGCCAACCTTAGTGAGTTATTAAATATTGCTGCATTTCCTTCTTACATTCCTTCTACATTCATCAGTATAATCCATGTGCTACCGATATAGAACATCTGTACACAGAGGCAGATTTTAAGGCCCATGAAGTGCGTGAATAATGGAAGAGGCTGTCCTTTAAGCTGCCCCAAGCTTTGCCGCAGGTCTATTTTGGGAGCAGACCTACCGCGTGTGTGTATGTGTGTGTATTTGTGAGCCGGACTGAAGCCTAGTCGCCATAGCAGCCCCTGAACAATTGGCAGGTAGCCGGAAGTCTGGCAGGGCAAGCAGATGTCCGCTCACTATGGCAGGACAGAGACCAGAGTGGCTGTGTGCCGCTGAGACGCTGGCTCACTTGTCCAGGTGAGGAATAGAGGATGAGGGTCGAGACTTTCCATCATAACCTCATACTTTGTGATTGGAGGACACTGCCAGGTGAATCAAAAGTAGATTTTAAGCTTGGAAGGTAGGAGGTGAAAGGCAGAACCACTGTTAGCTCTTCATACAACACCATACCCTTACAAAAATGTACTATGGTTTCCTATGGTTTTTATGCATAGTTTTACTATGGTATCCCATGGTACTTGGGTACTGCCCGTAGTTTTACTATGGTTTATCCATAGCACTTCATGGTAGCTGTGGTACTACCATTGTTTACATATATATACCACTTCATAGTTACCCAAAAAAACATGAAAACCATGGTTATTTAATCATAGTAAACCATGGTTAATTTTCGTAAGGGTACAAAAAAAAACCCTTTGAAACCTTTTTGAAGAATGTGTTTGTAAGCCAAACTAAGCCAAGACAGGCAGATATACTG
>JBBJLR010000002.1:3778999-3803304 GCA_037577145.1 Brachypetersius gabonensis | reverse complement strand
TGTGTGTGTGTGTGTGTGTGTGTGTGTGTGTGTGTGTGTGTGTGTGTGTGTGTGTGTGTGTGTGTGTGTGCAGGAGGTGTCTCTGTGGGTGTTTTTATGTTGTTTGTGTTTATGTGCTGACTGTTAAATGATGCTGCCATGAGATCTTTGTAGAACATTATGTGGAGGTTGTGGAGATTGCCATGGAAGAAGCACAATTAGTTCCTGAAAGAAATATAAATAAAAAGTGATTTGTGAGGGTTGAAGAACCTTCACATAATATAAGTTTTAAACCTTTATATTATATGGAGGTTCTTCAGATAGCCATAGAACAGCCTCATTTGATTCCCTAGAACAGTATGTTAGTAAAAAATGATTTGTGATTATGTGGAGGACCTCGAGGCTGCCATAAAAGACACACTTTTGGTTCCCTAAAGAAATTTTGCAAAGGACCCTCTCATAATGTACTGATTCATTTTTTTCCCTAGAACCTTTACATTTTGTGGAGGTCCTCGAAATGTCTCCTTACCACCCATATCTCTTTTACAAAAATGGTTCTATAAGGAAACATCCACTGAAACTACCTTCAGTGTTCCTTACATGTGTATGATGCACTTTTTTTACACAGTTATCAGTTCCCTTACCTGAAAGGGTTCCCTTTCGTTATACCATACAGAAGCCCCTTTTGGTTCTTTAAAGAACCTCTCAATGGATTGTTCTTTTGAAAACAGATTTGTGAGCATGAAGAACCTTCCACATTATACAGAAGGTTCTATGATGAATCCTTACATTTGAGGAAACATAACTTTTCCCACATATTTTTTATTACTTAATTTTCTCTGTTGCAGATGTCTGTGGGATGTTACAGATGTTACAAATGTGTACAGATGTTTCGGGGTTACATTTCACTGCAAATTGTACTTGCATAACTGTGTATGTGACAAATAAAGAATTGTGAATTTTTTATATTAAGTGATGTAAAAGGTCCCTCACAGTCATGCAGTTCTTCTATGGCATCATGTGAATAACCCTTTGTGGTACTTTTGTGGAACCAGATGCTCCACTGTATGTGAGGATGTTTATAGTGCTTGTTCACATGGCTGTGTGTGTGTGTGTGTGTGTGTGTGTGTGTGCTCGTGCTGCGGTTGCATTCTTCATGCTGACAGCAGCGCTGTGCTGGGCTCCTCTGCACCCGCTCATTACTGGGCCCTGAGCTGGGGAACAATGGGCAGGTTTGGAACAATGCGCACTGCCCTCGAGCTGTGGCCTACACCGGAGCCTCAGTTCCACAGGAATAAATCACACACAGAGCAGAGAGAGTGAGCGAGCGAGAGGGAGAGCGAGAGAGAAAGCGCGAGGGAAGGTTGGGGGGCTGCAGCATCCTCTCTTCCCTTCACATATTTAATACAGGACGCCTCCTAAATGCCACCTCCAGCTTCCCTTTTAATTAGCACAAGACTTGCTTTCCTCGCAGAACAAAAAACGGATCATTGCTGTAATTTTGTCAAACTACGATAAAGAATCATACGATACTCTGCATTGGTGCGTTATGCAGTGCAACCCTTAGCTCCTACAAAGAGCCTGGGTATGTTCGCCCATGCACAATGAGGGCTATTATATTCAGATTGCCTTGATTTTTTGAGGGTTTTTTTTTTTTTGGGGGGGGGGGGGTTGTTGGTATCTTCCTTCTCTCTAATGCTGAGAACCATTTCCAAGGTGTATGAAGGCTATTATTGTCCCCTCTATTCATTAAGTCTCCTCTCAAAATGAAATGCTTCTGGAAAAAACAGATATTTTAATAAAGCGCTTCAACACGGACGATCACATTGACGATTCGGGTTCCACGGAGGAAAGACAGCACTAAAGAAAGAGAGGGAGAGAGAGAAAGAGAGAGAGAGGGAGAGAGAGAGAGAGAGAATGTCAGCGAATGGGGGGGAAAGTGTGATAAAATGATAATTAGTGTTAATCTGATACCATTGCCTAGCAACAGACGATAGGCTGTAATAATGGAGTAATGGATTCTATTTTTATCTGCTCTGTCTTTCCACCCCCTCCCTGCCTACCTCCCTCGCTCCTTCCCTCGCTTTCTTCCCACTGGAAGAAAATGAGAGAGAGAAAGAGAGACAGAAAGGGAGAGAGAGGAGGACAAAGAGGAAGAGAGCGCTAGGATGTGGGGGGCTGGAAAAGAAAAGTGCCACATTTGTGACAAAGCTAGCTCAGATGTCCCACTGAAAAGCGTGTTTTCATTTACATTTTGTTCCGGTGCGTATTATCATTTCAAAGGGGGTTTCTGTTTGCCGCCAAATGGTCCGCACATCCACAAAGCAGGTGCGGTGTTTCGGTGACAGTGTTGAAGTCGGCAGCCATCTTGCGCTCCATAAGCAAATAGGGCTCCTGCTGAATGCAAGGGCCTCGTTAAATGGAGCATATGCTGCCCAAACCATTATAAAAACAGCCTCACGTAATCAGAACTGGTTTGTAACAAACACACTTCTGGTTTTAGACGATCTGTCGTTCTCCCGTTTTGCTCGGCATAAATTGGTGAATTTCCATAAAGCAAAGCTTATGAAAGAGGCATTACGTAAAGCAGTGTTGAGTCATCGGTGCAACATAAACGATGGCATTTCATGTGTGATTCACTCACATGTATACAATTTTTTTTTCCTTTTCGGGTACAGCAAACAGGGAACGGATGTCTGAAGTTTGCCTCTTTGCTTTTGCGGGGCAAATGCCGCTAACAAGTAAGTGATGCCAGTTAGCATCATCACACATGCCTCAAACCGTGGCGTTGTTATGTAACCTCTTATAGACCTGCATATGCTGTCTCTGACTCTGCAGGACACACTGTTAGCAATAAAAGCATATTTTATAGCTGAAAAAACAGCAGTGGTCATCTTGAAGCCAGAATTCTGTCTATACTTTTAAAAGGCCCATATTTTTCTCTGAGCTTCTGAGGACAATCTTTTTTGTCTGAGGACCGGACATGTTTATTAAAATGTATATGTAGTCGAGCTCAGTTTTGTGACTCCATACTGATACGCTTCTTACGACTTCAGTGGAACAGGGCAGGGCTAAACTAGACAGGTGGGTGTAAATGCATTGGTTTTTACATGATCAGGGAATTTGAAACAGGCTGTTTTTTTTCAGTTTTGTTTCCTTGTATGGACTGTATTGACTGAAAAGGGAAAAATATATTTTGCAATATATTTTTTCCTGAAATGTGCCCTATAAAACTGCCCTACAAAGCCAAAGGCAGTAACAAGGCCAAAGCCGAAACTGAGAAAAATGGCCTTAAAGTTTTTGTATTAGTATGGATTTTGTAGTTACTGCAATTTTGACACCATCATTTCTCTGAAACAGGACAACTTTGAACCAGGAAATTTTCTCACAAGAAAATTTTGACCAAATATGTAGTTACTGCACTTTGGCTTTGTAGGGCAGAATAGATAACAGTACACCTTGCCGTGACTGAGGTTATTTAAGGTCAGTGTGGAAGGATTTAGGTATAAACTTCTATTGGGCTTCAGTGCAAAGAAAGCAGACTACATTTGGGTCAAATTGTAAAACGCTACAAATTTGACGTCATGCTCTAAGAAGACACCTCTGCACCATGAAGAAAACGGCAGCCTCTGTCCTTCCCACATCTAAAGAGGTTGTTTGTTGTAGGAACAGGAACACATGCTTCCTACAGTATCTTGTGCGGTCAGCAACTACAGAAAACACCCCATATTGGCTTTTTATGAATACTTATAAACACAAATAAAGAGGAAAATGCTGACGCTTGTGCAAAGCAGAATCGGCAGCCCTATGACTTACTGTTGTGTGGCCAGATCAGCTCACAATTAAAGCAGCCTGATCCCTCGTGAGGCCTTTAATTCTCTGGGGAAAAAAAGATAGAGGGGTCGTCAAATGGCCAGTCTGCTGGAACGCAAGAAAGACATCTGCTTCCTTCTCACAGCTACTAGACTTTATGTCAATGATGATGAACATCCAGCAAATGGCAATGTCTTTGACAAACAAAATCTATCAAACCAAAATTTTAAATAAAATGTAAATAGAAAATTATAGCCCTTTTCAAGTGGGTTCTGTTATAATGTACTTAATCTCATATGCAGGAGTTGACATCATTTTTTTGCTTTAGTACTGTAATGTGTACTTAACTTGTACGCACCAAAATTTAAAAAAAATTCTGTATCTCAGCCTTGGTCAGGGGGTGGTTGGGGGGTGTGTGCACAGAGGCCTGTGTCTTCGCGTCGTTCTGGAGGAAGGGGTGGCTGCGCACGCCGGGCTCCGAGGGGCGGGGTGTCTGTGCCGTGGTCTATGTATCGGCGTGGTTGGGGGGCGGATTGTGCGTACCGGGGTCCGAGGTGCAGGGTGTCCATGCCGGGTCTGTGTCTTGATGTCTCACAAATTAGGTATTTACGCTGTGAGGACTGAAAACTTGTGCATATTTTGCATCCCACTTATGTCTATTCGGGCTTATAGATGCTAAAAAGGTACAAGTGTCTATTTGCAGGCTTTTTTATTACGTTACCATGGGGTCGATTTGAAAAGGAGGTCTAATACCAAGGTATTACTAATACTGGGATTAACCTTTGGGCTAAAGTTCCTTAGTGGCCAATGTGCCAAAGTGTGCAAAAACAACAGATTATGATTTTGGCATCACAAAGCCCAGCAGTTCAATCAGCAAAAACCTGGTCTCAACTCTTGCATCTGTGATAAATTCTCTCCTTAATCTCATGAACTGAAGGTGCTGCGGATTTTATTTCGAAAATGAGATAAAACATTTAAAACATGTTTTCAGCACCAAGACATTATTAATTCTGTTAATAGAACACAGAACACAGAAGCTCTGTGACCTTCAGGGTTGAGACCTTTCCTGAACAGAATTGAGAATGCATGGAAATTTCTAATTTAAACTTCCTGAAACTGGAGTCGCATGCATGAATTAGATTTGAATTGGAATGACAGGAAGTAGAATTCCATAAAAAATGTTATTGTAAAGATTGGCTAGCAGAAAATAATTTTTTCTATGGTATGCAAAATATGAATGATGAAAAACCAGAAAGCCATTTTCCATAAATTGGTAATCATGCACTGGTCTAAATAGGGTATTCAAGTCCCTGTCATGGCACCAGTGTTATTTACATACTGCTCGCTCATCATTCTTCATTCATTTCATCAGAATCAGAAAATGTTATTTATCCCAGCGGAAAACGCATTTAAATTTCTCAGTTTTATTTCGTTTTGTCAATAGTTGAGTTCATTCCTGAATTGACCCCAACTCCAGCAATCATAAAATATCTTTACATTAAACCATAGCACTTCACGCTCTAGTTGTACAGTTGAGTTTAAGCTGAATGATATTTCTATGACCAGAGTTCTGAAATGATAAGGTTTCATTTACAACAAATAGAAAGCTGAAATGTTCTCTATCATGCAAAAACTGCTTAATAGAATTATAATTATGGCCACTGCATATTCATACATGATTAAAATCATTGTTTTCACCTGTAGTCACTCAACACACAATGCCCAATCAAGCTCGGATGAGGTTTGTGTAATTAAATATGTAATGCAATTATGTTTAAATAGTATAACTGGGACCAGTTTCCCAAACCCAGAATATGTCTATTCATAGACATCTGTTTGGTAAAGCAAAAGTGATGTTACAAATTAGCCCTAGACTTAATCCAACCCCATTAAAGTGAGCTTTAATGATATTGTCAAAAACATGATCACCCAAAACGCAAAGGAAAGCAGCAGGGGAAGGCCTCAGTGTAGGCCTGAAAGGGTTAAAGTCTTCTTTGCTGGCTGCCATTAGACCCCGATCTTTCTGCTTTCCTCTCTGTCTAGAGTGATGAAGCAGCTCGACTCATTGTAAGCGAACAGGGGCCTGGGGAGCCGTTTGGCGGGTTTGGGAAATGGCAGTGGGTGGACGTGCGCAGGCGTTTGTGTGGGCAGCGGTGACGGAACATCTCGAGTTGACGCGTTTTGATTCCCCTCCTTGAGTGCCAATCGGGAGAAACGTACTTCTGGGGTTACAGCTGATTACTTCCCTTAAGGACGTCGACAGACAAACACAAAGAGGAATCACTTTCAATCCTGTGCCGCTGTGCTCCCAAATTAACACTGAGCCACCCCTCCTCCCCTGCCCACCCCCCCCCCCCCCCCACACACCTTTCCCTTCCCTCACCCACTCCCTTTACACTCTCTCCATTTCTCTCCTCTATTCTGCATGTACAAGACGTTCGTATCCTCCGAGACGGCTCCATCAGTGAAGTTCATTATACCTCATCGAGCGCTGGGAGTGATTACGGGCTTTAATAACCGGCAATTACTGCCAGGGCTGCTTTTGTGCTGCCCACGTGCATTTTTGGAGACGCCTGATTGCTCTCATCCAAAGCCCCGCCGTCTTAATTCTGGCCCTGTGGACCTGGGAACGTGCACTTGAAAGGTACGGTCATGCATCAGCACCCCAACCCAAGTGCATCTCCCCACACCACAAGCAACTAGTGCATACTGCTTTCTTATATAAGATGTCAATGTCTCGCTGTGTACAGGTTGTCGCAACTGCCTCTGAAGAAATCACATTACAGTACCTCTTTATCTAGTTTCATAGGGGTTACTCACTGTAGCCTGCACTCCTAGTAGGACAGTTGTACGAACAAGCGTGATATGTACTCTGATGCAACTGGAGCATGCAACCATAATACTGTATGTCTGAAAGTAATGTTCAGTGCTGCAGCTGATGAGATATGAGTGATTTTGACTAAGAACAAATTTTGATGTCTGGACCACTGGGTCAGAGCATCTCCAAAACAGCAGGTCTTGAAGTGGGTTCATGGTGTGCAGTGGTCAGTATCTACCATGAAAGAAAAACTGGTGCATGAGTGAAGGCAAGTCCATCTGACCCAATCCCAGCTACTGTGGCACAGATTGCCAAGAAAGTTAATGCCGAATGGTATGAGAGGACACAGCCAGCTGCTTAAAGGGGCTGCAGAGCTGCAGACTGGTCAGAGTGCCCATGCTGACCTTTGTCCACTGCTGAAAGTATTTACAACGGGGAGAAGGCAGGCTGGTCTGATTTTCCTTTACAACATGTGGACACCCTGGTACCAGGTCAAAAGATGACACCGGAAGGCACTGTGAGAATAAGATGAGCTAACAGAGACAGTATGATGCTGTGTTCAATGGGTCCTGCATTCAAGTGGATGTTATTTTGACACAGACCACCTGCCTAAATGTCACTGCGGACTAAGTTTTCCTCTTCATGGAAATTACTTTCCCTATTGGCTGTTCCCCTGTCAGCAGGATGATGTCCTGCCACACTGCAAACACTGTCCGGGAAGAATTTAGGGGTGGGGACATGACAAAAAGTTGACTCGGCCTTCAAATTTCACAGATCTCAATCTGATCAAACTACTTCCAACTGCTTAGAACTAATTAAAGGAGTGGCGTTCTAAAGAACACTTTATTTTTATGGCAACAATTGTGTTAAAGGTCAACCCAGTAGGCCCATCTTCAGAGCATCTCTCTGCAATGGCAGATAATAAATGCACAGTAAGAATATGACAGATGTTACTGAACAAATTTTATAGAATGATAATCTGTTAAAAGTGGAGCAGGTTACAAACAAAAAATCTCCCCATGATCTCTCTATCTCTCTCTCTCACTTCTCTATCGATCCAACTGAGAGCTGATCTTTCCATATAATCCCAGCAAGCTAAAATGAGCCTTGGATTGCTTCGGCCCATAAATGTCATGGCAAACAATTTAGTGGGACATGTTTGATCAGTGCTGCCGATTGTCCACACTCCAACCCCATTTAGTGGGACTCGGAAGTGACCGAAATGAAATTAGCGCCAGCCGTACCTTTGGGCAGGTGGGGCAAAGCAAACTTATGGGAGGCAACCTATTGTGCTTCTTGAGCTCTTTTGATGCGGCCTGCTTCAGAAAAGCTGGTGAAAGGATGAAAAGGGCCTGAATTTGTACATGATAATATGACTACCCACACTCCAAACGAGACCGCTCCCGTTCCACCCACCTTATGATTATTTATGGAAATCGTGCGTCATTATACTTTCTAATTTGTTGTGTACTTCTGCACAGTGCATGTGTAATTAAAGGCCTGCAATATGCGTTGTTAGTGAGAATTATATTGCAATTAAGCAATATGTAAAAGGAAGCGACAAGACAAACAACTGAAGGCGAGGAACGGCTTGTGACTTGGAGTGGATCTGTGCCCTGATTAAACAGATTTGAAAAAAGAAAAAATATCTCTGCGTCCCTTCAAAGACTGTGTCTTTTTTAATGAGAAAACTCGTCTTTGAATGTAAGTTTATTTCAAATCAACTTATTTACTAATTTGCTAATCTCAGGTGCTTCCAATTATTGGGAGACAAGTTTTTCATGACTGAACTCATTAATATTTTTTTTATTATTCCACAGAGAATGTTCTGCGGCCGTCTTTCAATAAACCCGTGACATTTGGGAGCAAGGTCCAATTATGCGACATAACCTCCCCCCGCCGCGCCTGAAATCCTGAGCAAATTAATTTGGCAGAACAAATAAACTCGCCTTAACGACGCGTCTCGTCTCTTCTCGCTCTGGCTCAATTGTGCAAATGTTGTGGGATGTCTCTATTTTTTAAAGGTTTTTTTTTCCTCTCTTTTTTTTCTGCTGGAGAATGGTGGAACTCGTGTCATCTGGGTTGTGAGGAACATTCAAAGAGCTTTTCCTTCTTGATAACCTTCTCGAACATCTATAGGAATGGGATATGATCCCGTTCCAGCAAGAGGTTAACAATTTAACATAAAGATCAGGATTGTTATAAATATCAGCGCTTGGCAAGCAACATCAGAAATCTGCTCCGATGTTACCATGGCAGCGACTGACAGGTCAACTTAGCCTGCTGCTGAAATTCTCTGCGAGAGAGCTCTACCCCCCCGCCCCCCGCACTCCACCCCACCCCTTCGCAATAACAACAAGAACTCATTAGTTGGTGAGATTTCTTTCTTTAGAAGCAAATGTCTCGAAACTAATTCATCTTGAAGGAACAATGAGTGCAGGCACTTCGAGAAACTATTCCATGTCTCTTATCTGCAACTTCCCCTTTTTGAGAAAACCTGCACGTTGTGCTCTTTGTAACGCCATAAATCTGTCAAAAGTGTGGAGACACCTTGCCTTCTTCTGAAATGTGATTTTACTTCTGGTAGTTTTCATTAAGATAAAGAAAATCCCTCCAAATTGTCTGGCCTTTGGAATTGTTCCCATTGTTTTCCCAGAAATAAACCTTGGTAGTCTTTTTTTTTTGCTATAATCAAAGGGAATTCTATTAATTTATTTTTCCAAATGTCTTTGTATTTCAATCACAAAAAATTCTAAATTAAATGTAAACAAAGTTCTTAAGAGCGGTTTACTGGGAATGCAACGTTCTAGAGAACTTACAGTCTGAAACCAGGTGTTGGCAGATGCCTGAGTTTTGAGAGTTTTGACAAGACCTTGGACAAAAATATATTTAAATAAAATAGACTCCAAAAAACACTTTTTTCCCAAATTACACTATTTTAATTTATATTTACATTGCATATAAAAAATCGTGTTGGTTCACTGGAAGCACCCTCGACAAACCACCTCTCTCTTGTTGACAACTCAAACCTATGGCCCTATCAAACCTGTCTCCACCCTCAACAAACCAAAACTATAGTTCCATCAACAAACTAACCCTCTACCCCCAGACATATAAAAATTATAGTCCTGTCACCACCTCCTCTGTCAACAAATCAAAACTTTACTCCAAAATGTTTCCACATTCAAACTGACTGGATGATTTCAGTGTTAAATACCACAGCTCTATTTCAGCTGTAGACCTATAGACCCTTCCACTCATAACTACTGTAAAGATATCTGAGGAAAGTTTCTCTGCAGTGTCTCTAGTTTTTCTAAAGGGAGCCATTTACTTCTCAACTTCTCAATTATGCAGAAAATCGTGCAGAGTATAAAAGTCTTGAAGGTGTGCCTAAAACATTGACAGGAAGGGAACTTGGAATGGACTGAGAATTTTACATACTGTCCTCTACGATTTAACGTAAAACACACCCATCCAACCAGCTAACGCTCCTGCTTCCAAGACAGCTTTCCTCCTGTCACCAGCCCTCGGACAAGATGAGATCAGGAGTGGCAGAAATGTTCAGGTTTGTTTCACCAACCCCAACCTTTTCCCTTCATTCAGGAGGCCTCGTCTCCCTCATCTTGTCCCAGGAGGGCCACCGGGGCCAATTTCTTGGAGAAAACCAAACGGCACCACACCTCGGTCCCTCGGCACTCCAGAGTAATAAAACATTCAGCGAGCGCCGGCTAACACACCGGGGGACTGTACCTGCTCAAGACTGAGCAGGCAAACAGCCGGGGAAAAAAAAAGCAACTGGGGCCAAGGATGCGGCGCATCAATCTTTCATACGTTCGCATGTCAGCAGTTTTTCTTTTTTTCTTTTCCAGCCGCCACCGGTGTGTTTGTCTCTTGACGGGGGGGAAGATTATTGGTGATGGAGGCCGCGGGGGTGGGGAGGAGATGATGAGGTACATAAGAGGCTGAGGCGTCTGCTTTAATATCCAGCACCAGCTTGTACCTCCATGCTGATGGGAAGGTTCAGGGTGACTAGGGGTGTACACCACTCCAGAAAAAAAAAAGAAGAAAAAAAAAAGAAAACATTTACCTGGACGGTTATTCATGGACGCCGTCTCTGTCGGTGTGGCTGCTGAGGGACAAGTACACACGAAACTGGCTTAAATAATTAATGGCAGCCTATTATTTCTCTCCTTCCAAGGCAGAGGTGCCACATTATGAGAAAAGGTGATGAAAAAACAGCCCAATTCTGGAATATTACACACACTAATTAAACCATATTTCTGCATTTCAGATCTCTAAACTGTAAGTGTGGATGTCTTACAACCTTTAAGAGCCTAAACACAGATCCTTTGGGCTCGTTAACTAAAATTAGAAGTTGCTTGACTTTTCAATGCATTCCTATATAATTACGATTTACTTACTATGTAATAATTATGTAATTAAGCTGTAAAATGTATATATATTTTGTTTACAGGGGTTCAAGGACTTTTACATTTGTTTACTCTGTCAGAAAATGACATATGAGAGGATTTTGTTTTGTTCTACAAAAGGAATAACCTTTTATCAACTTCAACACAGAATAAAATATTCCCTGTATATTTCGCATAATTTCTGTGCTTGTTTGTGTTTGTGCTTGACTGAATACGCTTTTAAAGCCAAATCTGCTTATTTTACTGCATTTGCTATTGAGCCCATGTGTGGGTTCAGTTTTCAAAGAATATCATATATATCAGCTTCATTGTAGTTACCAAATATTTAGCTTTGATATGACATAATAATATTTGATATGACATAATACTGACTTAATAATACTTAGTTAAAATAGTTCATGTTAATGGATTAGTAAAGTTAATTGTTTGTAATATGGTAATCTTGCACAATTCAAGTGACTACTGTACAATATGCCTTTGACATTTGGAGTGATATCTGCTGTATGTGTGATTTGTGCTCTGTATATAAGTGTTTGATGTGCTATATGGGTATGAGTACATATATGCTCTATGTGTGTGTGATCATATGTTTTATGTCTGTCACTATATGTGCTATATAAAAGTGTGTTATGTGTGTGATTATATGCTGCATGTGCTATATGTGTGTGATTATATGCGCTGTCTATGTACTAAAGAAGAATATTACGTGTGCTACAGCTGTAACATGGCTGTAACAGGCTGTGATGACACAGTGGTCTGTATTTTTTCAAAGGTTTGCTTTTTTCTGTGTTTCCAAATATGAAATTCAATGTGGAATCAGTTACACTCACCATCAGTCAGCAGAAAAGCTACATCAGCATGTAAGTCTACATTTGGCAGATAGTACTGCTCCAAATATCAGATGCCGTGGCAGTTTAAACAACATAAGCTAAAAACTCAGATAAAAGATACGAGACAAAAGCTCAGCTAATGCTTTTAAAAGCAAAAAAAAAAAAAAGTGAAGCAGCGTTTATTCGGACAAATAGTGGCCACTGCCATAATGGTAGTAAGAAAAGGGATGGAGCTAATATGGAGGGATGGCAGTGATATCATCTTAGAGTTTAAAAAAATGACAAAGACGAAAGGAGTTATTATACTGATCACATATTAGGATATATTCATGATATAACATTAGAAATTGATCAGATTAATTACTAAATCCATGAAGAACAAATTTGACCACTCTTATAAACAAGGGAAAGAATCCGTATAGCATAGAGGAGAACTTCACATCATTCAAGCAGGACTACCAAAGCTTTAACAGCAAGGGTCTTGTATTTTTGTAAAGTTACTTTTCTTAAAAAATAATACAATCAAACCTCTGGTGATAACCCCGTGTGGTGAAATGGAGTCTGGCTCAACCCCTTTTCAAGGTCACCTAAGCCTGTCCCTAATTGGCTCGAGTCATGTGAAGCAGAAGTGCATCTGGTCCTCACATTTGGAGAAGGAAGTGTTTGACTTCGCTCTGGCTTTTCGGTCAGTCCCCAAATGCCCACCTTTTCCTTTAAGCCCCGGATAAAATAGATGTCGCGTTCTCGCTTACGCAGCAGCCAGGCTGTCTCTATTCAGAGCACAGAGCGAGTGCCTCCAGGTGCAATCCTCCTACGCTGCGCCTGCGGTCAGCACAAGACAATGCACCCAGGACTTGTGCTTAATAATAGAGACCATTGGAGACAGGGAACGGGGGGGAGGGGGACTGCTACCATGAGACATAACAAAAGTTGCAAGACTGGGGCAGGTTATAGAGTTGGTATAAGAAATTATTCAGCATTATTCAGATGGCACTCTTATGTAATGGGGAATAAATTTGGTAGGGCTGGAGATCATTATGGACCACAGGATTGGGCTGTACAGTGTCATGGAAGATATAAACTCTCTTTATTTATTGATATGAACTGGGAACTGGGAGTTTATACGCATTTATTGTTTTGGGGTGTTACCATCTATGTGGAGCCCTGAACAAGTCCAGGCAAAAGAAGATCAAGACCAAGTCAAGCAGGACCGAGACCCCAAACATGCCTGATCTGCTTCCAAATGTTTGTACTTCAAACGATTTGGCTATTTAAATGCAATTAACTCATACAAACGCTTAGGAAAACATGTTTAGATTCCAGGATCTTCATACACCATAGTATGATATAAGAATATTCAAAATATATTTTCAGAATAAATTAAATTAAACAAATTGTTCTGGCACTGTGGGCAGGGGTGCTGACTGTAAGAAGGTCCTGGGTTTAATTTCAAGTCCAGTATGTCTGGAGTTTCTTCAGGAGGTCTGGTTTCCTTCCACAGTCCAAAGCCTTGGAATTGCCAAAGGATCCTAAGATGTGCCTGTGTGCATAAATGTGTTTTTGTATGTCTACCCTGCAATGGACTGGCGACCCGTGCAGGGGGTTTCTTTTCCCCTGTGACCGATGGAATAGGCTCCGGCACCCCTGTCACCCTGGTTGAGAAAAGTGGCTCAGAAAAAGAATCACCAAAAAGCACAATTTATGAAAAACAATTGCATTTTTCTCAAAAGAGAAAGGTCTGTTTCCTTTGCTGATTGTGTTCAAAACTTTTGACTCACCTTTTATCACAGGGACATTTTTATAGAACATATATCAAAAAGACAGGGGCTTTACTTGAGACACTGTATTATTGTCTTTACCAGGTTCATGGTTCGGCCAGGGTGCCTGAGGATTCAGTCCTGAATGGGTGATGAATACATTATACTTTCTTGACTGATACGTTTAAACTGAACACAAAACCACACTGATTAGATCTTTCCTTAACAAACTGACAGCCCCAATCCTTAAGGTCAAAGATGCTGATGACGCCTTTGATCTTATTCCTGTGCTTTTATTGATAATGTTGGACGAGTTGCTACTAGTAGCTGTACAAACTCCTGATGCAGGCCAAAGCACAGTTTATCTGATGATATTATATGGTTCAGTTACATTTATATTTTAACAGTTATCCAGCATGTTAACTGCTAGTTTAGCTATGTACATCTGCTCTTACTCCATAGCTGTGTGGTTAAGTTTTGCTTCCTTTGTGTTTTTATTGCTTATGGTCAGCACGTCAGATTGCTAACTGCTCCAAAATGCAAGGTTACTTTTGTTGGCCACCTCAGGTATGGCATCAGTCACTCCCATTACGAAAGGTAACACAAAAGTGTCTTCTGTGACTGCGGCTTAACGGCACAGTATGTCTGGCATACGGCGGCTGTTTTTATTCCATTTCTTACCTGAATACACATAGATGTACTGTTTTTACCAGTTACTACTACATGCCAGTGCATGAGATGAAATAACCCGAATGCGACGGTCTTTATTTTTCTTTGTCATGCTGCTCAGCAGCCTCCCTCCATCTCTGTTCAACATTTGAATACTGGACATTCTTTCCACGAGACCTGCATCGCAGACACACTCGGAATTCCATTCACTGCAGGTGCACACATTAATTTAACATGCCAAAAGTGTGCCACTTGACCCCCACGCACAGAATGGATACAGACGTCTGGAGAGCGTCAGCAGCATCAGTGTTTTTATTGAATCCCATGGATTAACCTTAGCGGGGAGTCAGACCCCAGCACTATGGGAGAAAAAAGACAACCTGCATGCTCCCTCTTGATGGGTCATAATAACTCCTTCAAACATCAAAGCGCATTATACTAATGTACCGGGATAGCAGGGAACATCTCACTTTGCAACGCCTTTACAAACGGTGGGGGGAAGCGCTCGGGTGCCCTCCTCCCTCGCCTCCAGATAACGACGGATAACATTTTAATCCGCGGCAAGGTTAATTAAATGACAGAGAGAGAAAGTCCATGTCAAGAGTGGCTCCGTCACGGAGCTCTCAAAATCCGAACGGCGGAGAATAAATGTCACCTTGCTGGCGTGGCCTCCGCCTGTGTCCTCGACATTTCAGCGACTCATTAATGAAAGACACTTGTTCCCGTTCAGCGTTTAAAACAAACATCAAAAGTTGAACTCCGTCTTTTTGAAGTGGAGGCCTGTGGCGCTCCTCCGCCGCAGTGCCGGAATTCAACAAAGAGCTCCTCGTCTATAAAGCATGTGAAGAAACCAGATTTCGAGAAGAGCCAGGAAAAATGAACTTGTCTCTCGAGAGAAATGTGGGTAAATTGGCCCGTTGTGGTGGTCCAAAAGGCTCACGTATCTAACAGAACCTTCACCCACTGTTTTTCAGGCCATGCTCTGAAAAAGCCCCCAACCCCACCAGACATTAAACATTCTCAAATGGAGAAAAATTTCACATTCATGAAGATTTAATTAGTACACCCACGGTAACTCTCAAGAGGTTTCCTCCACTTAAAAGCAGGAGATGATGAGCTTTGGTGCATTCCTGTCATTAGCTAGGACCGTTGTCCGCGACTAATCGACGTGGAAGGTTGCGACAGCCAGACATGTCCACCTTCATGAAAGTCCCGCAGCGGTGGCAGGAAAACATTAATGAACGATTTAACTTAATCACAGGAGAGAAAAAAATACTCCTCTGAGTGCAGCATGATTAATCAGTTTGGATGGCGAACAGCTTTCGCCAAGGCGCATTAGCGAACACAGCTTTGCAGACGCAAGGCCCGGCTTTCTTTTCACACCCCCCACCCTCCCTGTTTGAACGCCTCTGCAATTAATCAAACATAAACAACAGCAGGACAAAGGAATGAGGAGGGCGGGTTTGGATGAGCCCTGATTAGCTCCTGACAGCTAGCTGTCTTCTCCAGGTCCATCTTTTACTGTAACAGAGGAAGAAGAAAGGTGGTGCATATTTTTCCTCCAGCTCTTCTCATGAGTGTAATGTGAGAGGGATCTAAACAGGTGGGGCTAATGTTTTATGTTTTTTGGATGTGATTCATGTTTCAGAGCATCAGGTGGCATTGTGAATGAAGTATACCTGGATTACCTTCTCTGTAATCAGTAGGAATGGGTATTTTTAGTATTTTAGCCATCTACGGCTAACAGAATCCATATAGCTAAGAGTCCCTACAGATACATTTTGTTGGAAGTGTAGCTGAGAGTCTGTAGTCCATAAACAACAGGAACAGCAAAAACAATCTCTGCTGAGCTTTAAACACCAGTTGCCCATGGCTGGGAAGGAGCAGACGCAGAGTTGTGAGCTGCCGAACCAGTCGAGGGCATTTTGGCACGAAGCCCCAGCGATGGCAGGGCTGTGTAGGTGACCTGGGGTCCCATGGTGATCAGTCACAGTTTACTTGAAATCTCTGTGCTCATCACACCCAGCTCTACACCCTTCATCTGGCAGAAAAAAATAATTATAAAAAGCCTGACTTAAGTTTTTCAGCCTGGTTTTAAAAACTGTGTCTCTAAATCCCGAATGTTGTTCGGAATAGCTTTGTAGAGCTTGGGGGCTGTATATGAGAACACTCTTCCCCCTGCCTGCTAAAGCTTTCATAAATTCAGCAGACAATTAAGTAGTCAGCACTGAGTACACATGGTTAATAGTAAGAAATTAGTTCACAGAGGTGTTCGGGTTCGAGGCCTGTCAAGGTTTTATATGTCATGTGTAGTATCTTATAATCAATACGAAATTTGATCAGAAGCCAATGAAGTCTTGATAATATTGGGCTAATGTGGTCGAATTTCCTGGTTCTAGTGTGGGCTCTAGTTGATGCATTCTGGACTAGTTGAAATTTATTCAGCTTTTTGTTGGAGCAGCCTGACAGGAGGCTGTTGCAATAATCGAGTCTGGAAGTTACAAAGGCAAGTCCGCTGGACAAGTATCAATTAGGGTTGATATTTCTGGGAGGTTTTCAATAAAATTCAAATGCTCAATAGTTGTCCTCGTTTGGTAGGTACTCACCACTGCACACCAGGAACACCCCACAAAATCAGCAGTTTTGAGGTTGCTCTGACCTGGTTGTCCAATTCAGCCTTTTGACAAAGTCACCCTTTTTCCTGTTCAACAACTGTTTACTCGCTGCCTAATGCATCCAACCTCTTGACAGGTACCACTGTAACAAGATATCAATGTTTTTCAATTTACATGTCAACGGTTTTAATTTTGTGGTTGATCAATGTACATGGACTATATGGTCTGGTTCATTTTTAAACTATTTACTTGAATTTTCCTTGATATGTCTTCTTTAGAAGGCATTAACTGTAAGTATATCCTCAGTGTGGTGCAATTTCTCCATGACCAATCCATGGCTCTACCTTCAAATAAAAAGCAGTTCAATGGGACATAACTGTGATACGTTGCTGAGATTCTGTACGTTCCAAATCTATTTTGAAAGCAACGAGCCTGAACGAACCTGTGATGTCCGAAGTAACCCCCTTAAGGCAACAACACCAAACTACAAGTGGAACAAAAAAGTTCCAGCAATCTTGACAGCTGTGGATGCAAAGCGTCAACACCGCTTCTGTCGCTGCCAGTTTCTCATCCTGCTGCTCTGCAATTATGTGTCTGGCAGGGCAGCGCAAATCAAAGCTGAAGGTTTTATTGGCTTCCATTGCCTGGGTTATAACCTTGGCCATTTTCATTCTAATCTTACCGAGACGCTGCTTTATTTCTGTCTTACGATGGCACCGCAACAACAGGACTTGGCGCGATGATAAAAAAAAACAACCTTTTGATCCCCTGTTTCGACAACAGACGTTTTCTTCGTCCGCCCCAACATCCTCCTCCTCACCCCCACTCCTCAGCGCTGAAGGCTTTGAGTAATGCGATCCATGCCAGCGGTGTCCTTTTTTAATTGCTCAGATTCCCTTTTCCCCGTCGGCCGGCGCGCTCACAATGGCTGAGGCTGAGGCTGGTGCAGGGCCGACTCCCCAAGCATTAATCATCTCTGTCTGCGGGAGCCGCCGAGACAGCCTGGATGTGGGGTCGAGGTTGCCTGACAACAGCATGCAGAACTTCCAAATGTTATCTCCGCGACACACCAGCCACCTGACAGGAGGAGAAGGTCCCTTCTGGTGAAGCCAGCCTGGCCCACTAAACCTGTTAATCTAGCTTCTCCTAAGGGGACCAACTCATAACCCACAGCTGAAATGTTCTTATTTATTCACCGGGGCCGTTCCCCACAACATTCGAGCAAGGAGGTAGGTGAGGATGGAGTGGTCAGATCTATGGCTAGACACCTCCTGATGAGGGTTCTCCAGCCCAAGAACCAAACAGATAAGCCCTATTTTGGATGCTCAAGCATATCTGACTGTAGCACTGGAGGCTCATCAAATTAAAAGTGGCATCCTGTCCAGTACATGGCTTTTATTTGACGATGGATCAGGTGCCAAAATGTGGATGCGCCTTGGACAGTGGTGGGCAATAAACAAACAATTTGGCATGGGTCAGTTTCTGCCAGGACCCATTATGTACTCATTTTGACATCTTTACGTGAACTGTTACAATCCATTAGTCGCATAACAAAGACAGCCAGCCATGCTACGCTAACGGCTAGCTCGAGACGTGGGGTAATTATCCCCCTTAATTGTTACAGATGCTCCAGGAAGCAACCTGTGAACATCAGTGATAATCTGGGCCACTTATTTCCCCATCACCTGCTGTAACATTTTGTGAGAGTCTGGTGTAGTTCTGTAATTGCTGCTGTGTAGTTCTGTTTCTTCGTTGCTTGGCCTCCACAAATGTGCTGTCACTTCAATGTTTGCTTTGCTCTCTGCCTCTGAATGCAGCTGCATCCCCCCCTCCACCCACCCACTAACCCACCCTCCCCACCATCACCTCCCCTCTGTCACCGAACCAGTTTATTATCAGTGCACTGGTGCCAAGAAAGAGGCAGGAAGATGCCACAGTCTGAGGTGTTTTTTATTCTTAGTACAAAAGATTAAAAGATTTTAGCCATTCGTTTTTGCTTTGGCCCCATCTTTTTTCACATGTACCCACAGAGGTGAACCTTATGAACACATTATTACAGCGTCAGACGCCTGTCTGATTAGTTTCAGGTTGTACATAGAACCCTGTGTATCCACAGAACCATGCCATCGTTCCTCATCCAAAAGGCCTGTTGTATGTAGTTCTTGAAAGCTATTTTTCAAAGTTTCGATGTAGCACACAAACAGTCTATTCTTATAGGTGAAATAAGCATTTTTAATACTTTAATGGAAGTGTAAACTATTTAGAAACATAAAGGTGTCAAAACGGTTCTTCTGAATGAACCACAGGAGAACCACCTTTGGTTCCATAAAGAACCGTACAGAAAGGAACAGTCCATCCACCTGCTGTATCTGAACCCTATGGTCCATTATTGGGGACAGTTTCTAAATAGTCCAGTAGTTGAGTTGTAAACCCACTGAGAGTCAATCATTGTGATTTCACGTGAAATGGTTACCAATTGGGATTTCTTTACAGCAGTGTTGAATAGCACCAGGGTCCAATTAAAGTATGAAGAAACTCCACATAATGAACAGATGATTGAAATGTTCTTTTCATCAAAATAAATTGGGGCCTATACTTCTTCTCTTGTACTCTTCACTTTGAAGATGTAATAATGCAAAGGTCCCACTTGTGGGACTAATAAAGTGTCATCTTATCTTCTACGGCATCACTCAAAATATTTGATAGTAGTTTTAACCTTTCAGCTTGTAGCATGAAACAGTTGCACCATCTGACTACCAGCATTGCAGGTTAATGGGGATTCAGGATTACAGCTGATACACCGTTTTCTTTTCATTTTTGACTTCTTATACTTATAATTTGTTGTACATTTTACAGTGTAAGCAAAACTTGCTGTTTGACGCTGTAAAACTTTCCATTTTGTCAAACGCAACACCAGCAAAAGACCCTGCAGAGCTGGTAACATTTCTTTATAAGCTGTCTTTATCAAGCATTTATTCATAACTACAATGGCAATGCACAATATAGCAACCACAGCTTATACGGTAGCTATACAGCAAATATCCTATCAAACGAGCCACGTCAAAACAGTGACACCAACATCAAAGTAAACATCGTGTCACTAACGATCACTAAAGGTATGTTAATCTTTATGGAAATGCTTACAACACTAAAGAGACGTCAGTCTCTCCGTCTGTATCACAAAGCAATGGATTGTCAAAATTATGCTGTGGAATGCAAGCACACAAGCAAATACTCACGCAACAATGGGTAGAACCGTTAATAAAATAAAAAGCTAGGGCATTAGCGATATCAGTCCATATCAGTCCAGTCAGAGGCTTTTCTGTAAAGCTACTCCTCTCCTCTAGACTGGATTACTCCCTGCAGTGCTAGCGTTACCCATGTTAGCTAGTGGATGCCGTTTCAGGTGCTGTGCAGAACGCTCATCCTTTATTGTACTTTAACTCTGACTTGCAGGTTGTGCAGGTGACTGTGCTGTTTGTGTGTCTGGAGTAAAGGATCTCCACACATGTGATGTACTGCCTCTGCTGCCATGTCTCTCCTCTTGTTGTGGTCTTGTGTTTAGATGCCCCTCGCGCCAACGCTACCGCCCTGTATATGAAGTGACTATAATAATGGTTAAGTCAAGGAACGCATGTCAGGATAGGCCAATCAGAGGCAGAGATTGCATTGTGTTCACCAGCATGCACACAGAGAGAGGATAAAAAACCATATGACTTGTCAACTTCTCTCAGGGGTCGCTGACTTGTGCCTCTGACATCGATGTGTCGACAAATCGACAACAGTTCTAAATATTGTGTGTATTTTTCTATAGACTACATGATTTTCTTGGTATATCTGTTCATTTATTTTTAAAGGGAACATCCCGTGTTGACAACGGGTGACAGAGTTGTTTTGATCATAACAGTGAGTTATTTCATAGCTATTCATAGCCTGTGTTTGTGTGTATGTGTGTGTGTGTGTGTTTTGCAGGATGGTTTAATATCTTTTTATAAAACTGGGTGTTCAAACTGTCTGTAATGTAAATCTCGTGGTAAGAAGGCTGCATAAACAACCCAGTTTTAATTCCTTATTGCTGTGACATCACAAAACCCATAATTACATGCTTACATATATCTGCCTTTTCAATTTACAGGTGCTCCTCCCACTCCTGCCTGAGGTTATTTCAGCCCAAGCAGCTCAATACAGGCAGCCGATCATAACAAATGTCACTTTGTTGTGTGTATCAGTATCAATCTTGTTCAGTACTGTGCAATAGTCCTGAGCCACCTCACATAATCATTTCTGGTGATTAGGAACAAAACAGTCTGTTCAGTAGTGGTGAGAGGGTGGTCATGAAGAAATGAATTATAACACAGTTGTTATAAGTGAGACCCTGGAGAACCAAGTAAATAACACAGCATAGGAAACAGGCTCTTTAAGAGATTTGTGTACCTTATTGTATTTCACAGAAGACTTAAGGACATTATATCTGCTGCACAGCCACTGCATCCCCCTACATCTCACTAACAGTGTACCACGGCAATCGATTCAGAGCCATGGCGATCTCACCATCTTTGACACACTCCCATGGCAGGGGGGAGCATTAGAACAGCAAAGTTGCATTCTGCTCAATCCGCCTTGATTCCCAAACCAGAAATTGCTGCAAATGTACTTTCAATGTGCAACTCCGGCAAGCAATCAATATGGCAGATCACAGGGCTTGGGATGGAGCATCTGAGATATCCTCCTATCTAAAACAGTTTTACCAGCAGTGAACTATTTATACCAAGCTAAGGGAGTGATTGTGTTTTATCTCTCCACTCTCTCCCTCTCTCTCTCTCCCTATCTCTCCCCCTCCCTCTCTCTCTGTATGGTTTCTCTCCAGGGCTGTAGTGGTTCAGAGTGGGCCCAGGGCGTGGGTGTCCCGCTGTTCCGTGGATATTCGCCCACCGAGGTGAGTCAGCCCAGGGCACCTCTCCCTCCCACACACCTAACTCTTCCAGCAATCCCCGACCAACGTACAGAGGGCTAACGGGGAGCATAAAAATACACACGTTTCCGTTCTCGATCCTTTATGACACTTGGCCAATGCTCTTTTGGTTAGCGTCACGCAGGACGACACTGTTGATGCTTCTAGGCGTAGGCGCTTTACTTCGCTCACCATGCTAAATCCTCTTCCCAGGCCTGTCTTCTTTGTCAAGGTGACTCTTTCCCTGTCTTCAGTACTGCTGTATCTTTGAAAAAAAAGCAATGAGCAAAAAAAAGCCCAAAAGCAATGATGAAACCTTAGAGCTGCCAGTATAGCTGCTGTGCATTCAACATATGCTACCAGTCAAAAGATACACATTCTCATTCGATGTTTTTTCTTTGTTTTTATTATTTTCTACATTGTAGATTAATATTGAAAACATTATTTATTACAATTTATAAAACAATTATATGATGGACTGTTGTTTCTTTTGTCATACGAGTAATTTGAGTTACGAGCTCCGTCACGGAACAAATTAAACTCGTAAGTCAAGGTACCGCTGTACATCATACTGTGTCCTAAACCACAAATCTAATCCATATTGCTGAAGATCTAGATGCCATTTGTGTGTTCTGAAAGAAGTTTTGGGAATGTGTTTTTAGGAAAAATATTTGGGTGACTTCTGTCAGAAACATCATCCTCAGAGCTCTGGAAGCAAAATCTGGACTCCAAACATGACTTGGCTAATTCACTGCATCTGGGACTAATGGACCAAAGTGTAAATTTGATGTTTTGCCAAACTACACCTTTAAATACATTATTAGTGTTCAATAAGCCTGAAATAAATTCATCTGGCTCCTGTTCTTTCGCTGCGATTGAGTTCATCTGTAGGCAGAGTGGCTCCTCTCAGTCTTTAAATAAAATGGCCACTTGCTAGGAGTGTGGCAATACGACACAAGCAGGGGTCACATTGCGGAAAACAGGCGAACCCCCATGGGCAATATTTGAGGCAATGGGTGTCTGCCGACACTTGGATGAATATGAACGACGAGGGTCAACTGCCCAGTAAAATGTGGCTTCAGGGGACAAATAAGGTAAAAACATTTTTGAAGGGATGAATAATACCACTAAAGCCATCTGGGGCTTGGGGAGGGGTATGATTTTTAGGGCTCAGGAGGGAGGCAGATTGCTCCATTATATGCCACTAAAGCTATGGTGAATATGAGAGGTCTGCAGCCTGCCCCAACAATTTCACCAGGAGACGAGTGTGGTGGCCACCTCCCTGGAAAGATCTGGTGACCAATTTACAGATAAATAACCGGTCTGAAGAGTGGCACGCTGGGCCAAATGTCTGGATAGATTAACGTTGTCACAGTGTCTATATATATGTATGTATGTTGTGGTCAAAAGAAGGTCTGAAATTGCTATTTTTATAGTGTAAACCCTAAATATGCCCCAAATATTCTTCCAAAACACTTTCATTTAATTTTAAACTCAGCTCAATACATCACTCTTAAAGAAGATGTAAAGCTGTATTTGTACAGTTTTATAATCACTGATATTACCCAGTATAGCATTTTCTTTGGTATGCGCTGTCATTTTCTTTAAGCAGGTAAATACAGGTAAATACAGTAACAAATACATTTCGGGCAGCTGGATGGCCTAGTGGTTAGGGAATTGACCCTGCAATCAGAAGGTTGGATCAGAAGGGCTTTAAGAAGAACAAAACGAAACACACAAGAACACTAGAGACGCTCCAAGGGAGGGCCATAGCCAATCAGCAGCATGGAGAAATAAATAACATTCTTGGATTGTTTAAATAACAATTTCAAACCTCCTGCCTCTGAGTACAGGTGACTGTGATGTTCCGGCCTTGTCTGCCATGTTTGGGCAAGAGAGGCTCATTCCGTTCAGCTGCATCTGAATGCATTGCTAACTGAGACCCGGACAACACAGTCACATGTACTCAGAGGCAGGAGGATATCTGTGGTTTTCGCGAGTTTCTGCGAACAATTATTAGTTTGGTTCTCTTAAACGAGACTCTGAAGCCGCGACTGCTGATCCATGATTACGCAGAGGTTTACTGTATATGACATGTCGCAGAAGGATGAGAGACACAGCAGCACGTAACAAGGATTCTATGTGACAGTTTATTTACAAAGCAAAGATAACTCAATTCCAACACAAAGCACTTTCAACTCAGAGGCGTCGGTTCTTCGAGGAGTCTCTGTACTCCTTGGTAATCCTCAGTCCTTGTGATTTCCAAGCAACTCGTCTCTACTCACAGACGGGTGTGTACTGTCCTCTGTCTTTGTCAGGTCCTCCTTGAGAGAACAGGTCTTTCTCACAGCCACACTTCATGGAACACATGAGAGAGAGAGAGAGAGAGAGAGAGAGAGAGAGAGAGAGAGAGAGAGAGAGAGAGAGAGAGAGAGAGAGAGAG
>JBBJLR010000002.1:3733193-3760985 GCA_037577145.1 Brachypetersius gabonensis | reverse complement strand
TATATATATGGACAAATGAAACTGGTGCGTCTTCATACTTTACAACATCCAACAAACAGCAAATAAGCTGTAATACATTTTTTTTTTATCACAAATACTCCCTTTATTTCTGTGAAAGTGAGTTTTTGTGTGTGAACTACATCGTAGGTGTGGATGTATTATGCACAAGGAGGCAAAAGCGTGAACTTTATATTTGTTCATAAAGGCAGCATCTTTGGAGGCTATTATTCTCTATTTGAAGAGTATTTATGTGACTTTCAGCTACATTAGGTACTAAGTGGAGCTGTACGATATAGGCAAAATGTCAGAACTGTGATTTTACTGCCACATATTGTGATTGCAGTGGCTTTCAAGATATCCAAGGGCCCATATCATCACCTTTTTGGAATTAAAAAGGCCTAAAGTTTGTAAAATGTTACGTTTATTTACTACATTTATATATGTTTTTTTGTATTTATTGTTTGTATTGTGCTGTCTTGAGCTGCCTTACGTGGTCTTGCCTGCTTTCTGGGTAAGAAGTGAAAATGTATAATGTCGGAAAGTTGTCTTACGTGCACATATCTTTTATGTCTGCACATTGACCCTGGAGAAACGCAGTTTCTTTTAGCTATACATCCGTTGTATGGTATGACAATAAAGTTAATTTACTTACTTACTAATGGTGTGTATGAAGGTGTCTAGATGTACAACGGCGTATGTATGATGGTGTTTGTGTAGATGTATGATAGCGTGTGTGTGTGTGTGTGTGGAGGTGTGGATGTACAGTGGTGTGTGTGCGTGTAGAATGTCTGGGGTGTGTGGATGTATGATGACGTTTCTCAAGGTAGATGTACGATGCCCTGGTGCTGTGATCTCTTGCGATCAAGCTTTTTAATGTTAAGAAAAATCCAAAAGATGCAGTATCCCAGCATCCCATGTACTGGTGTCCATTTCACCTCCGTGCCGTTTGGATTTTGTCACGTAAAAAATTTGTCATTTCATGCTGCATTTTTATTGATTGGTGAGTAGACCTAGGTTGTAGCAGCACACACTCTGTGAGAAAAGCTGTCTTTGGCGCAAGGTTGAGATGCCACGATCAAAGAAATCACAATTTGATTTTCATGACAGTGATCTTTCATCTGGAAGTACACTATTCCATAAACCTTAGAACATGTTCATCTCTCAAGAGTCACTTTTCCATTGCAGTGTCCCGACTCAGTCTTTAAGCCTTTTGTATTCCAGAAAAGTGATGGTATGGGCCCTTTAATGTTTTGAAAGGCACCACAATATGTACCAGAAAAATTGTATAATTGATATTTTCCCCATATCCTGCAGCTCTAGCTGGTACCATTCATTAGAACAATCAGGCTGTATAGTATCACAACTTGCTTCTTTAACCTGCTCTTTATTTGTGTTTCCATGGTTAGTGACCTCTGGTATCTGTAGATGTTCTCAGAGCTGTTAATCCCATGGTTTTTATGGCGGATGTTTAAAAGAAACGCCTCCTTTTAGTCAATTTCTTTTAAGCAGCTCAGAAGACGCTTACCGTAAGTGTGATAACGTGCTGACAAATGAAGCGGCAAAGTGCTCATGTTCATTCCTTCTTTTTTCAGGAAGGTCGTGCCACAGTTGTCTGCAGCAGATCTGCTCATGCGCCCGAGTCTCTTGCGTCGTTCACACCTCTCCGGGGGGGGGGGTTTCGGCATCAGCCAGTGTTGGCTCAACTGCCGGCGCTACTTCTAGGAATGTAGGGTTTGCCCCAGTTGCGTTTTTATATGTACCACAGCGGGAAAAAACGGGTTGTCAGAGCCACCTGCTCCAGCGGGTGCAAAGCATTGCATTAATAAGGCTTGTGTTTTGCATTTTCAGGCATTTACAGTAATTATTAGAGGAGAGATTTCATCTAAGACTAAAGTCTGCATGTACTAATTCAGCAATAAAATGGCATGGAAGGCTTTGGCTGCAGGGAGGGAGAACAAATGCACCCCTCCTCTTCCCAGCCATTCAAGTGAGTCTCAGAACTTTCTCATCATCTCCTTATTACCGGGAATATCCGCGGCCGTGTTATTGCCAGACGTGATCTCCGTGCATCCTCGATTTTCGAGCCGCGTCTCGGAATAATGTAAACAAATTTAATGAACGTGCTGTTCTCACCGCGCCTCCACGTCAAGGTTCCCAAGTGCTTTTATTGCGAGCGGATGTCATCAGTGGAGGTGCATTCATTTGCTGCGCCGGCTCCCGTAATTCTCTTACGAATGGCTGATATGCGCCTGGCCTCCTGACCCCCTCGTCGACTCGCAGACCGCTCAGTGGCAATCAAAGGAGGGGGGGCCTTCAGCCTCTTCCTCCATGTGAGTTTAGTGGCTCACAGCCAGAATAGAAATAACCTGAGCCTGCAAGAGAAAAGCTTACATTGATCTCAGTACAAGGCCCAAGGTAAAAACCAAAGTGTTAGAATTTGTCACCGTTTTTTTTTTTTAATGAAACATTGACAAACTTTGTAAACTCCTGTTAAATGGGAGTTACACTTTGGTTTAGACCAAAGTAAGCCGAGACCAATGTAAGCCGATGTAAGACCAATGTAAGCCGAGTTTATGATGTTTTTTACATCTGTAATTTTTTCTGTAAGGGAGGGGGGTTATCATTTAGCGTTGTTCCCTTTAAAATCATTGTCTTCTGTTTATGAGCAACAGTGACCCTCTCTAGAATCAACTCCACTTTGATCTCAAAGGGACCTGCAGCTGAGAAAAGACAATTTGGACATAAAAGGTGTTTAGGCGATCAGTGTTGAGATTAAAAGGATTTTCAGAATTAATTGATTTGAAGTGAATTACAAGCAAAGCTCGAGTGCTCTCTCTCTCGCTCTCTCTCTCTCGCTCTCCTCTCTTCCTCTCTTCCTCTCTTCCTCTCTTGCTCTCTTGCTCTCTCTCTCTCATATGTCCCCCCCGACCCCTGTGTTAAGACGTTGTGTGATCATGTGTGCCCCAGCCTCTTTCCTAAGGTGTACTTTACGTTCTAAAAGTGTGTCTCTCTCTCTCACTCTCACACGCTCTCACTCACGCACACACATACAAATACACCCCAAGTCAGGATAAAGTGATGCTGGTTGGTTTTGAGGGCGGTGGGAAGGTAAACCACCCACCGCTCCTCCTGACGCTCCAGGGCCGGGACTGTTTTGCTAATGAAGAGCTCAATTTAGCCAGTGACGCCGATCCGTGCACTCTGACTGGCTGAGCGCACCGCTGACATCACACAGCCCAGCCGTTGATTTGCCGCTGTCTCCGAGGCTCCGGAGGCGAGAGTCTCAGCCATGGGCTCTGGCACTTAAGCACAGACGGAGCTAGTGCCACAGAAAGAGAAAGACAGCGAGAGAACGAGACACAGAGAGATAGACAGACAGAGAGCAGGAGAAGGGGGGTTGCTTTTGGGAGCTTTGCTCAACGCAGCAACTATCACAGCCAATGCAGCCACTGGTACTATGGAAACTAAACCTCTGACCAATGGAAATAATGGAGGCTACGATGTGGCAGGTGAGTGCACAGACTCTACGAACAGGTACTCCGGACAAATTGAAAACAAAGTGCGAAAATTTGTTGTTTGATCCACAAAAGCATGCAGATGCATTTATATTTTGATGACAGTTTGCCAGGTTGAATGTTCAGCTATTGGAGAATTCTGAAAGGTGAAACTCTGGCGAACAGTTTACGCTCATAAAGGATTTCCGTTGTTAAGTTTTGTCTTGTTGTATTCTCTGTCTTCTCTTCCAAAGCGTGAATATTTTTGTGCAGATTTAAAGAGGGAGTAAAAGTGGTTCATCTTCACCCCCACTAAGATCTTTTGATATTCTCTGAATGGCTCCCCTTTGCCGAGCCGTTCCGCTAGTCCCTAAACCCTCGGAGCCACGCTCGAGCTCTGCCGCAATATGTGTACGTCTCCTTGTGTCTGTCAAGAACTGTCGAATTTAAATGCTGTGCAAATTTGCTGAATTGGTGGTTTTCTTAGAGATAAGGGGCTCGAGTGTGTGGGTTAACGGGGTGCGAACCAAAATGCAGAGCTCTGATTTCCATCCACACAGGTGATTTCAGGACATCTTTGTGCAGTTTGTTCAATACAACTTACCGTAATCTCTGAGGTAATGGATAATGAGCCCCTTCTTGCATTTTGACCTTTCTTTTTCTTTCTTTTTTTTGTATTTTTTTAATTTGCTGCAGTGTGCACAAATGTAATGCAATTCCATTAAAGTGGCTAACTGAGGATTTTAGAGCACATTCAACTAATTAAATTGGCCATTTACATATTCTGCTTCCATTAAATTTCCTTTAGGGGTCTAGACTGAATTTAATGCTTGTTGTTCTGTTTTTTTTTTGTCTTTTTTTAAATTCATTTTAGCACTTTTTGCATGCAATATACTTTTACTTAGTGGTGCAGTTTTATACTTTTATTAGGGATTTTTATCTAATAACATTGTGTTATGATTATTGATAATAGTACATTTCTATTCTTGCCTATACCCAGTGTTTGTGTGGCTGTTGGTAAATCAGGAGACAGATGGTGGTGGCGGTTGCTCACAGACGGCAGCAGTGAGAAGCTTCTTCAGAACGACATCCAAGTGATGATTTCCTCTCTGTTTCACCTGAGCTGCAGGGGATCTAGCACTGATCCAGTGAGCAGCACTCCACTTTGGGTGTGAGAAAGTGAAAGTCCTGAATTTCATCAAAAATGGACCCAGGACCAGTTCTTAAACTGATGCAAATTTATACTCCTTGGTTACAAAATCTTAAATCGATTAACATTTGATTTTCAGTCTAGATTTTTTTTTATTCAACACAATATTAGTGGCCCTCAGTTGATTGACCTTTTTTTATTTTTTTATTTTTTTGCACCTGTGTTTCTGGCCACAGTTGGTATTCCATTCCAGTAGCAGGCCTGCCAATCATCTGAACATAATTGGCTGTGAAATAGTGGTCCAGCGGCGCTGATGGGGATTATATTAATAAGCCTGTCGCCTTTAGCGAGCCCATGCGTCTGTGAAAGAGGAGCAAGTGGCAAAAATCTCTGTAGATGTGGTAATACGTACAGTCGGCACATTGCACTTTGAAATTAATTTTGGAAAATGCTACTTTTGACCATTTTGGATTTAAGCATTAAACAACAATTTAGTTTTGCCATTGACTTTTTTTTTCTTTTCTTTTTTTCTTTCTTTCTGTCTTTTTCTACAAGCCCAAGGCTTGAGTTTCTACAGTCTGCCTGTCATTTATTTTCCCTCATTGGTACTTGACTTTAAAGTGGATGCACAAATCGAGAGCAGTAATAACACTTCTGTAAAATCTGCAGATAATGAGTGCAGTCGTTGGCCCCAGCACTTGTCTCATTTCACAAACGGCAGGTAGCGCAAACAACTTATTTATCCACGCTGTCAAAATCAATACGCCTGCCGTACCTTGCTGACACTGGTGCTGCTTTCGTTCGTTTCTCCAGAGATTCATTCTAGGCTGTTGAAATAACATTAGCGGAGGATGCTTTTCTTTCTTCACCTGCACACTCGTCCTCATACTGTCTCTCTGTCATTCACAAACAAAAGTTGATTGCACTACTTCTGAACACAGACAAAGACCACAGGGTCTTTGTCTTTGCTTTCTTTTCATTCTTTTTCTTCTTCAAGATTCATTTTTCCTCCGTTTCTCTAGTCAGCAGTGGCCAGTTTATTTGGCAGCGGCGCTCTAAATGTCTACAAGTCTGTTTAAAAAGCTGCTGCTGTCTCGTTTTGGCTGCCACACACTGGCCAATTAGCTCCAAAATGTGGACACGGCTCTTGCAGCTGCTTCACAGGCTCCTTTTCAGACCCCTGAAAACGGCTCCTTTTTTTGGAGGGCAATAAGAATCCCCCTCAAGAAGGAAAGGAGAAACTATGAATGGGTATGATTGTTAATGATTTGAACCACACCTCATGGCCTGTGGCATTTCAGCATAACCTTGTTCAGTAGTTCCATGCCACTGTTTTATGACTTTTATTGTTGATTCTGATTTTCACTTAATTGTTTATATTTTATTTTTGTTGGATGTACAGAAAAAGGTTTATCCAGGTCTTTTTCCAGCTCTGCTAATGCTGTTCTGCTGCCTTATGGTGGTTCTAGCAAGCCCTTGGCACCATCTGCCCTTGCAGTCTCTCTTTTAGATGCTGTCGGGTGCGGGGGAGTTGGGGGCTAAGGGTCAGGCCAGCGTGGGCAATTTTGGCTTTTTCTGAGTGCATTGTCTACCACAAAGGACCGGAGAGGGGGAAATGAGTGGAGAGCTGAACAACAACGAACCTGCTGCGCCCTCGAATGCTAGAGCAGCCCTTCTCTGTTGCTAGTTGGACTCCAAATTGCCTTCGAGTGGTGCGTTTAGAGGATTGGAGAGTGAAAATATGCAGAGTGGCTTGCCGGGCGATTGTCAGAGGCTTCTTTCCCCATGACCTGCCGCGCTGGAGCTCTGCAGAATTCATTTTTGAAGGATGCGGAGGGCTGAGCAAGCTGTCACTATTACACTTTGCGCCCAGACGGCACGGCCTCGGAGGAAAAGAGAGCGAACGTAAGAGCTCTGAAGAGCACGGGCTTTGACAGCTACCTTGCTCCACATGATTCTCGGAGGGTTAGCGTAGAGACAGCTTGCATGTTTGCGTGCACGGGGGCCCGTGGATGGGTGGTCGTGCGCCTTTGCACCTGTCCCTTCCAATGACAGCCCCTCCCCAACCCTCAACCCCCACCCTCCCGGAACAGGAACACGCACACACACACACACACACACACACACACACACACACACACCCACCCTTGCTCTTGCCCATCCTCAGGCTCCAGATCTCATGAATCCCAATCAGCCAGGGCCATCAGCCGCTTAAATAATGCAGCAGCGGCCGCCTCAGCTACATTAGCGTGATAAATGCGCTACATTGTCAGCACTCAGCCCTGCCAAGTGTTTGCTTAGCTGTGCCCTCCAATTCCAAACACATCCCTTTGATCTCTGGCCCCAGCAGAGAGGGACAAAACCAAAAAAAAGGCAGAGGAAGGGCGGCAGCCACCTTGTTTTGAAACCCGACATCGCTCAACTGATCTGCGCTGTCATTTGTAGCTCTATTGACCCACCAGACTGCTTCCCTGTTGGTGCGTCAAAGTAGTAGAAGATATTTATCTTGTAGCCGAAGGTCTTCTTTCTCCATAGGGGCTTTCGGCCCACTTAAGTACGCCAGGCTGCCAACTCTGTGGATTACAGAGGAATGGAGACGTGCACCTTGTCTCTCTGCTGGCCTTGCGGTCTTAAGGCTGAGGCCGCTTTGTGTTTGTGTCTCTCCAGTTTATTGCACTCTCTGAGGGTGGTCTTTATAGTCTCAGTAATTGTAAGGATGTTGCAGCTTCTGTGATACGTCATTATACATTGCTTGATTTTTTTATTTTTTTTTTTTTAAAGCATGGCAAGTTGGTGAATTTGCAACTCTAAGGCTTGGCAGGGATGTCCATGTAATGAGCCCCTTGTTGACTGTAAACGCAGTTGCATGGCAAAAGATGCTAGTTGAACTGGACAGGAAAGCAATCCAAATGAGATCTTTAGAGAGTGCCTGTGTGTGTGTGCGTCTGCCATACAGCAGGGCTCGACTCTGACCAGGTTTTGTTATTGCATTCTCGTCTCCAGGTTCCTGAAGGGCATGAACGCCTTGTCGGTGGCCAGTGCTGTTCTGATCTGGAGCCAGTGCTGGTGACAGGGACATGGGCCTCTATCTCAGGGCATCCAGCACGCTCAACACAAGCGACAACCTGGTCCACAGCACCACTGAAAGGGACGCGGGGTTCACCCTTCTTGCCAGGGCGGCACCACCACAGGCCCAGAACACATCAGAACATTGGGTAAGAAAAAGGAAAAAAAAAACACTCAGCTGAAGTGTGTGTAGTATGCATAAACCTTGTAAAGCCAAGAATAAGTGTCTCGTGTGGGTAGCACCGACAGGAGTAGAGTTAGTTTGGAAATAAAAGACGGGAGCTTAAAAAGCCTGATGAAACACAGAATGCATTCATAGCATCCTGAACCATCTGGGTGATCTGTCAGAGCTCCAAGTCTCTCAGTGGGATCTGAAGTGTCACATGCCTGAAATCTCACAATCCTGACGTGTTAATGGAGCTCTGAGATTGGCAGAATAGCAATTAGCTTGTTTTTTTTTCTCTAAATGAATGAATGTAATGGATTAGTATTATGCCGTTTATAAATGTGTGTAAAGATGGTGTACAATATTCAAATAATGACATGATCTCTATATTTAAACTAATCACAAACAATACATTAATACGGATTAATAGTCTAATTGCTAACAATACATTATTAAAAATGAATTAATCAGCATATTATCATCTGCCTGATAGAGGGTCAGCCCTTCCCTCCATGGTCCTTACATTCCCTCATTTGCTGCAGTTGAACAGTATGTACAGTACATTTGCAGCCCCATCTAAAGAAACTAAAATCTTACATCTCCTGCAGGTCCCAAGCTCCTGGTAGATGCTCCAAGTAGCCTTCTCTAATGAGGATGTCTGATACTGTCAATGTAAAGGAGACGAGCGAAACCATGGGAGGTCTGGAGGTAGAAGAAAGTGGGCCTGGCGGCAACAGCCACGCCAATTCTGAGAGCCGAGAGCAGTTTGAGCCTGACGGGGACGAAAACTGCGGTGATAACAAGAGTGAAACACAGGTAAACATTTACAACTGTTCTAGAACCAGTGGCCTCTAATCTTACAGTCTTACTGTCAAAGAACTTTACAGACCTCCAAGAGGTAACAGAATAATTTGCATAGTCTCTTGAATTTGATAGTGCAGACCATTCAGGGATAATTGCTACCACATCTAGGCTGGATTAAGTACTACACTGAATCACTACAACTTGAAGATGGATAAGTGGTTTTGCCCAAACCGCTCGAGTCTGTGGTGGTCAGTCATTGCCCCAACCTTTTATACCTCACTTATTTTCCCAATTCTTTATGCTGTAGAGCATTCAATATCTGCTGCTGATATTATGCATCATATCAAGTATGTGTTTTTCAAAACAATGTGTTCTGTTTGCCTTTTCAAAAAATACCATAACACAGGCTTTTGAGGAGCTGTGGTTCTGGGAAAATGGTGTTCTGATGATTAACACATGCTATTGAGTTATTGTCAAGCGATGTCCTTGCACTCAATCTTTTTAATTTTCTGTTATGAAACACAATATTCTTTGATGTGTTTGCTTGCGATCAATAGCAATATTGACGATCATAATTATCGCTATCTCTCAAAAAGTGCCCTCAGGTTTGTGTGGAATGTGTCTTGTGAAGGAGAGAGGTCAGAAAAACAAATCAGTAGAGCGATTGTTCCGATACCGCTCAGGCACACGAGGCCCAGAGGGGGTTGCCAGCCAAGCACAGCCAATCAATTGTCAGGTAATTGTGTTATGAGAACCAGCCGAAATGGATACACCTCGACCCACTCTAACTTGTGAAGGTTAAGCTTTTGAAGGTTGCAGTAGTGCATCTTAGTTTCTTTGTATTTATCTCCTTTTCCCGTTATTTGACAGATACCTAAGCGAACAGCGCTTTCTGTGACACGCTGACATTTTCCCAGTGTTGTCCATTTTTTAACCTTACCGATCCTCCTGTTCTCCCTTCTTTTCTTTTTTTTTTCTGCCAAAAATTGCCTTTCCCTTTCTGCTCCCTGGAAGAGATGCTTTGCAAGGAAAGCAGCCGGGCAAAAGTGTGGAGGCCTGTGTGAGCAGCCGTGCGACTGGCAATCTGAGCTTATCCTCAAACTTTCTCTGTGTCGCCTTGGGGGGTGGGGAGGAAAAGCACAGCGAGTGGCTTTATGGCCATCTGGCTCTGCACCCCCCCACCCCCCCACCCTCCAAAGGCTTTTCGCAGATCCTTGGCTGCACATGATGCGGCACTACCTGCTTCTCCTCTTTTTTCGGCAGTACACACATTTCTGAACCCTTTTTCCTCATCGCATTGTGCACATTCCTGTAGCAAATTTCACAGAATGCTGCAGTTGGGAGCGCCTATCTGTGGCTCTGTGCCATTTCCAGGCACTCTGGGACTTAGAGAAGCTCAATACCCAATTAAGAGGGAATAAGCATCCATCATAACTTTGTAAGGCTACTGTGTTGCTCATTAACCACGGCACGCTGGTGTCTGCTAAAGCCTGAGGGACCTCAAAACCACAGGAGCCAGAGAACGAAGGAGAAGATGAATGGGAAATGACACCCGTGTAAGGCCGCCCCAATTGTGATGGCATCTTCTTCTGTTACATCCTCTGGCCTCACTTGGGAGAATATGGTCAATTCGCACACCATTTCTGCCTATTTCAAGGTGTCAATAGGACCGAGCCGTTCCCCCAAGTGCATTTCTAAAGTAACCACTTCACACCATGGTGGAACTAACGGCATCTTCCTAATGTAAAGGTGTATTACAAAGAGTCAGCATTGTGGCAGGAAGCTTTTTCTTCTCTGCTTTTCATTTGTCTATTCACAAAAGAATGAAGACAACAACCTCCCATTCATTTAGTGTCACATCTAATTGTCGATGAAATATTATGAACAACAGTGATGACAGCTGCTGGGAGCCCAGCTGTTTGCTTTTAAGATGATTGATGGAACAGGATTAAGTAAAATAAAAAGGTGACATGTCCAGAAAGATACAGATTAAATGTAAAGCATTTGATATTGAAGCGACTGGCTGGGTAGCACAATGGTTCATGTGCAATAATGCTACAACATTGTAGTGCAGCTGATAAGGCTGGGTATCATTTTGAATTTTATCAATTCCAATTTTGGTATCAGTTCTGATTCTTCACCATTTTGATTCTATAAAGGTTGAAAAAATTTACAATTTTTTAGAAAATAAAGATCTTTTTCAACAGAAATGCATCAATATGTTGATGTTCTCACCTAAAACGTGTCCTGATATGTGGCCACTCATGTCCTTACAGATATGCAGTGGATAAAAACCAAAAATGCAAACAAATGGAGTCTACTTTTGGTACCCAAACCTAATAGCATTCAACTATAGCTCAGGTGCATAAAATAAAATAATACATTGGAAAAGGATGACTCTCATGCCAAGAATTCTTGAGTACTACGGTCTTGCTTGTTGGCCGCTGTGCGTCAGCAGAGTTGGTTTAAGATATAGTGACATTTTATTTCAGTTTTTTTGCGAGAACTTGATGAAAGTTGGTCTTCCTTTTTATGAAAGGGAAAGGGGAAAAGGCTACATGTATTTAATCCCTTTCAAACCATCCATTAGCCCTGAAAATCTAGATAATGCATCTGTATTTTCTGTAATAGATGGTTTAGGGCAGCCAATCATGTACCCTTTGCTTTGCCTTGCTGTGAAGCATATCATTCAGAAGTTTGTTCCTGTTATTTGTTGTTCTTGTGACTTGAAAGCTGCTTCAGTGACGTAATCCATGTGCCCCATTTTGTCTCGTTGCCTACCGTACAGCGGCAAATACCTGGACAAAGTGCAAAAAGGCCCAAGGTACAGTGGCAAGAGGCATGTTCTAGATGTTTCCTGACAGCTTTGTTTCATCTGTGCTTTGTTTTTTTTTATGTGCCATGAACCAATAGTTGCTCATTAAGAAATAAGAAACTACTCCAGTATTTTTCAGATGATGTGCCTGTGTGTGACAAATACTTTCAGTGCATCGCCTAAAATCTCATGCTTTTATTTGCCTGCATGGTTTTCAGACACTCAAGTGCCACAGTTGTGGCCCTTAACCAGCCTGAATCCTGTGTAGGCATGGCAAGGCTCTTGGCTAGTTACGTGATTATCCTTGAGCTCTGAAAATCAGCTCTGATCATTTTCTTTTAAATCCCATGTGTGTGGTGGTTGCACGAGAAATTAGGTTTTGATTATCTCCATCCGTTTCCCTTGTTTGCTTTGAGTTCATGTACTGTTTTGTGAAAATGCAACTCAACCTGCAGTGTTTTTTTTGTGCACATCCTGACCTCTCTCTTTAACCCTCACTACTCTCCCCCAGTCTAACGCAAAGTTAAAGTTAGTTCGGAGCCTGGCCATTTGTGAAGAGCCATCTCCTCCCCCAATTTCCTCTGAACTGCTTCCAGCACATCAGGTAAAGCTCTTCTCGGGGGCATTTTAAAAGTGTCATATTCCACCTCACTTGATAATACTTGCAGGCTCATCTCACTGAATTCAAGTTGTATTTGAGCCCCTCACATATTATTTTGTACCGTAGGTCTATGTATGAAGTATTAATTCACAAAGAGCAGGACCCCTTTGGGAATCGCCATGGCTGCAGACATTATTGGTTGCAGGGAGGTGTTCAGTTTTCCTCCCTATTCGTGGTTTCAGAACTAGGGCTGCCCAAAACATCATTTATTAATCGTTATCACATTGGTCAATGGTGTGAGGCATATTTGCATATTGCAGCGACTAGTCACAGCTCCAGGTGAGTTACTGGGAATTCTGAACCATTATAGATTTACTGAATGTGTTTAAAAGGCCCACATTCTACTTTATTCTTCTATTTCGGTTTTTTTTTTTACTGAAAATATTTCATAGCTTTCTTACGCAACTGTTTTCCAAACTTTGTTCATCCCAAAAAAGTTTTTTTATTATTGTACTGTCTTTAAAGTAACTTCTTCTGATTGGCTGCCCTGTAGCAGCGTGAATTGTTGGGTCTAATCTTTTATACACTGATTAGGCAGATTTACATTTGACATCACAAAACTACTTTGAAAACTGGACGAGTAAACGTACAATATTACACATCTTTAATTTTTCGAAAAGTGAGGATATGGATTCTTTAATACAGAGGTCACCAGCCACCGGGCCGCGGACCGGTTTTGATCTGAAAGATGTTTTATTTTGGAACAAAAGCGTTTTTAATTTGTCTGTGGATGAAACAAAAGTCAAATAATAAGATAGGCTTGACTTCATAGTTGGTTAAATTGAAATGAAGATGAAATGGTATCTTTTGAGTGATCCAGCCATCTAAGCACTGGGTAACTGCACAAGCCACAACTGCTGATACACAGCAGAATTGTCCTCTCATCGTGTTGGAGGGCCTATGCCATCGCTTAGTGCCATGTTAGCCAATAGGGCTTTGCAATATCTATCGTCTACTAACGTTATCGTGATATCGGTTTCCACAATATTTATTTCGCTAACCCACAGGTGTCAAACTCCAGTCCAGCACGTTTTGGTGATTTTCCTGGTCAGAAACACATTCTTCAGCTTGCCAGTTTAGTGAATGTGTTTGAGTAGGAACCCTCAAACTGTGCAGGACACCAGCCCTCCAGGACTGGGGTTTGACACCCCTGCCCTTACCAATCACAGTGTTTCTGACAGGGTGAACAATCACCGCTCCAGGTGAGTTACTGGGTCTTCTGACAAATCGAGGGCTTCATGTAATCCAACAAAAATCACATTTTTAACCGTTAAAATCGTTGGTTGTATCAGTGCCTGAATGGGTGGGGCTTAGCTGCTGTAGCCAGAATATAAAGACATATTTAAATGTGTTGATTTTGTAACATCACAAACTATTATTTGAAAGTGTGACATTTTTCTATCTTATATTGACTGTATAGAGTAAATGTACTATTTGGAAAAAAAACATTTACAGACTTTAAGTGATGATATGGGCTTTTTAATATCATGAAAAGGATTGCAGTCGTAATATGTAGCAGAAAACTAGACCACAGGAGCACTACTAGACAACACGGGTGTCTGTAGCTGACGTAACAGAATTAAGGGATTGCAGGATGCATTACATCATTTTTTTGATCATTTTTTTACATCATTCAACATCACTATCAAGCAATTTTTGCTAAGAACCAAATCCTGAATGTTTCGTCGTCGATCCATTGAAGGAATCTGCTTTTCTATTAGTTAAAGGATTTTGACATTTGCTTAAAGTTTTCCTTAAATGCCTCAGAGGCTGTTAATAAAGACCACCCCACCACTACCACAGCTCGAACTCAACTCGCATCAGCTACCCTTTTTCCACGATGGCAGAGCACAGATATCCCTATTCTCAGTGTAAACAGCACAGCTCCCTTTTGCCCCACAGAAAAAAAGCTTCTTTCAGAAATGCTCCGTAGTTCCCTCGGCGTCACGTTGTGCGCCTGCTTTACTTTGTTTTACTTTTGTGGTGGTTTTGAAAAGTGAAACGGACTCCTTTCTTCGTCACGTTGTTAATCAAAGGAAAGTGGGGAGGGGAGAGAGGTGGCTTGGTCTTGGCCACTCTGGAGGGGGTGAAGGCACAAGGACGCCGTTGAGCTGGGAGGAAAAAAAGCAAAGACTTAAACCAAAAGATTCCCCTCAGGGTGCCTGGGCTTAGCCACATTGCAAATGGCAGGGGTCCTGAAAGCTCAAGGCATAAAATATAATCTGCTGCCGGTGATGCTGAACCAAAGGCTTGAATTTTGATGTGTCTTTGAGGAGTCTGCGTTTAAGGCTGGTCTAAACACATGTTTCCACGGTTCTACTGGCCCTGCTGCTGTCCCTGATGATCAGGATTTTAAGGCAGTCGGGAAACTGCTGAGGCAGTATAGCTTAAAGTAATGAATTTTACAATCCTCTTAAAGGAATGGCTGTTGATTAGAACAATCTCACCTTTTATGGGCGGTAAGAAATAAAAAGTGATCAACAAAACTGAATTAGAAAATTCAATTGATCCTGGAAGGAATTGCTTTAGTACGACTGCACAGAGGCAAGAGCGATTATAAAATATAACGTCTAAAGAAAACCAATAAAACCTTTGCAGAAAATACTCTGACGTACACAAAACAGAATTTTTTTATGCAGTTACAGTTTTTTATTTGTTGAAAATTTTTAAATGTGTAAAGGTTTTCTCCCCCTTAAGTCAGCTTTATCTGTGGGTTTTTTTTTTTGTGGTTAAAAACAGCCATTATTCATTTTTACCATTTTCTAACCTTGTTTTATCCCTTAGAATTAAACTAGATATTTTTCTTATCATGCTTTTAAGACTGATATTGTGTAAATGAGCACCGTTCTAATTGGCTCTGTAATGCACTTTCTGCACTGAAACACTTTGAGCAGTTTCCAAATATGATCTGGAAACCAAATGGGTTGTTTTATATGCTTTTACACCATCAAACCCTGTTTCAAGAAATTGACGATATTTCCGTTTTAATGACATGGACCCTTCAAAGTGAAATAAAATACCACAAGAAAAATAGCATTGAAATTAGTAGAAAATGTCACATTGAAGATTGTCCACACTGGAGGAGGTGTTGAACAAAATGTATTTGTTCAAACTTTTTGCACATGACTGTACAAGTATTTTGTGTTTCTCCCACAGGATGAAATTCAGATCAAGCTCTCCCAATCATTTGACAGAGAGGACGCTTCAGTCAGTAAAAATGAAGATGACAAGGACAGAAGTGGTGACAAGTTGGAGAAATTTGAGAAAATGCCCCGCAAGATGCTGTCAAGAGGTGTGCACTTGTGTGTGTGATTTATGCAGTTGTTTAAATTGGAAACGGAGGAAAAATTCATTAAGAAAAAAAAAATTTAATGTTTTTTTTTTCCCATCCTCTCAAGACTCCAGTCAAGAATATACAGACTCCACTGGCATTGATCTCCATGAGTTCTTGGTAAACACATTGAAAAACAACCCCAGGTTTGTAGACCTTTATTCAACTAAAGAACTTGTGTTTTTTTTATGCCAAACAAGAATCATCATGAAATTCACATTCGTTTCTCATGTTCTTGTGCAAATGAATATAATAATAAACCAGTTCTCTACAAGTGCTAGAACCTAATGGCACTTTTTCCACTGGCGCAGGGAACAGTGCTGTACCATGAACAAATGTTTTTTCCACTACAAATAAAACGGCCCATATCCTGAAAGCAGGTGACAGCTGAGCAGACTGCTTCACTTCTGATTGGTGAAAATGCCATCACCCTTATTTAAACCTTATTTAAACCCTTAAATAAACAACAATGCAGACACAAACCAACAGCTAGGAATTTGAACTACAGGCACGACTGACTGTCTGGGCTGAAAATAATTTTCAGTGGGAGTGTCAACGCAGTGAGAAACTTGAAAGTGTACCAGGACATTAACAAGCCTATGAACAATAAAAGAACAGAGTTAGATAGAGTTAGATTTTAGATAGAAAAAACCTTTCTGCTGGTGTGACTTTATGAACGCAGTCATGGAACGACAGCCGGCCATTTAATGTGGGGAGAGAATGGAGACAGAAATTCTGTTACCAGGCTGAGATACACAAAAAAATGAAAGTATGCTACAAGTTCTGTGCCATCGCTGTATGGTTTAGACACAGCATGGTTTCTGTACACCTGTGGAAAAGTGCCCTAAGTATGAATTTCTGTCCTTACCATTATTGCACCATCATTTTATCCAGGGACAGAATGATGCTGCTGAAGTTGGAGCAGGACATTCTGGACTTCATCGCTAACAACGAGTGAGTTAGTGGTTCTCCTCATTAAAGATAGAATTTGTGATGTTTTTCACCATTGCTTAGGGATCATCCAGGAAACACCCTTCTGAGTTATTAATTTCTTTTTTTTTTTCCCTCCCACCATTTCAGGAGCCAGAGAAGAAAGTTTCCCCCCATGACCTCTTACCACAGAATGCTTCTGCACAGAGTAGCCGCCTACTTTGGCTTAGACCATAATGTCGACCAAACTGGGAAATGTGTAATCATCAACAAAACTAGCAATACAAGAATGTAAGTAACCTTTATTCGCAGCTTTAATCTCAGTTAGCTTTGCTGTTCCTGGCTTAAACTGCTGAAGTAAAGCAGATTTCTTTTTGGCTTGCATCTCTTTTGAAATGGGTTTTGGTGGAGGAAACTTAATTATGTACAGTTTCAGTATTGCTGGCCCGGGGCGCTCTGCTCATGTAGTGAGAGAGAGATGGTATAAAGATCTGTTTTAATGATGCTTTGCACTCCTTCGCCGTGTACCTTTGTGCAGACCAGATCAGAAGTTTTCCGAACACATCAAGGATGACAAGACTGACGATTTCCAGAAGCGATGCATCTTAAAAAGGGATAACTCCAGCATAGACAAGGATGACAACATGGTAGGTGGCAGGCTTAATGCTACTAATGATGCAGCCCTCATATAGATGAATGACTTTAAACTGTTCTTTTTTTTTTTTTTTTAAATAATTGAATGAAACTGGCACGTTGTCTTTTGCCTATGGATAGTGATTGGAAAATTGTAGTTCATTTGAAGAAAATGAAATGGAAATTGCACATTTGAGTTTGGGTAGCTTTTAAAACGGGCTCTTGCAATACAGATGCGAATGAGGCTAAAAGAAGACAGGAGGAGTAAATCCATAGAAGAACGTGAAGAGGAGTATCAGCGGGCGAGAGAGAGAATATTTGCTGATGTAAGCTTGGATCAACAACACCATATAGAGCTATTGTTTATTTTAATACAGAAATTAATATCTAGAATCCATGTTTTCCCCTCATTTAAATGTAATTAATCATCCTGGATTTTTTTGCAGGGTTTGGATGGTTTTTCTCTTGATAAAAGGTGAGTGGGCAACACTGGATACTTAACCCTAACAGGAGTGCTTCTCCTAACCCCCTAAGGACTTGCCATAGAAGAACTACTTTTCTAAAGAACATCTCAGAGGATAGCTGTTTTATAGGGCCATTTTTGTAAACAAAGTTGCATTTTGGCGAGAAAATGCGCAGTGTGTTGTGTGGGTGCTATAAAACCCTAACATTGGTTTTCTGTCCAGAAAAGTATGTGTTAAAAAGCAAAATTCTGCTCCCAGTGGGGCATCAAACCGATGCCTCTTCTGACTCTTCATTCAATGTGCAGCGTTTTAGTGCTGAACCAGGGAAGGCTGCGTTAACTTGCTGTCCATTACCAAGCCATTTATGGTTAAAGACTGCTGAAAACAGGTGCAGTAAACAACTAGAGCACAAACATGGGTGGGAAAAGCATGAATGACTGTGTCCGCATGCTGATTATCTTTAATTAAACCACAGCAAACGGGGACACACTGATCTAAACTTCTCAAAGGCTGTTCATGAGCCTGCTGTGTCTTTAGCTCTGCATGACTGATGTGTCATATTGACTGATAATAATAAAACCTTAAAAAGAACCGTAGTGTGATTGCTGACGTAGTTAGTAATAAGATGTGTACTTGTAAGAACCAGTTAAAGAACCCTTAACAGAATGTTTAAGCTCTTCAATTTGTGCTGAACCTTTTAAAAGGTTGTTCACACCCACAGATCTCTCTTTCGGACGTGGTTCGTTAAGGAAACCAAAGTGGTTCTTCTATGGCATCACTGAAGGAGCTCATTGTGACACTATTTTTGTACGAAGCCAAATCTTAGAGATAACTGTGGCTGAGAATGTCCGTCCCCCCCCCCACCACCACCCCAATGCTCGTTTCAGCTGCTGACGTAATGTCTAATGGGTGTAATATGTCTAGAACCCTGGGGAAATTAAGTCTACCTTTCTGACATTTTGTAGGATCCAGGAAGATGACGCTTGTAACAGCACTCAGCAGAGGCGGCAAATTTTTAGGTATCTTTCCTCTTCTTTTTGGCCTGGCAAAAAGCGTATTCCCCTTCTTATCCCGACTGTTTGCTCTGTTATTTGAATCCCGTCATATTCTTTTTGCAATCCACACTCCTCAATCAGGTTGAAAGACGGCCGATCAGGGAATAGTCGCCAAAGCAGTTCTGAGAATGAGCCCAAGTATTCGGAGCCGCGGCCCTGGAGCAGCACTGACTCTGACAGCTCCAACCGCAACCTCAAGCCTGCCATGACCAAGGCCAGCAGTTTCAGCGGCATTTCTGTGCTGATCCGCGGGGACAGCTCCAGCAGCAGCAAGAGCGTAGGACGCCTCTCTAAGACGGGTAAGTGCCAGCCAGTAATCCACCCCATTATCCACCAAGTCAGAGAGGCAGCACTTAAGGGCAGGGAGGTTCTTCAGATTGACCCCTTTTCACATTTATGTCCAGAAATGCTTCACTTACTGACCTTAGAAACCGGCAGAGAGACATTTAAGAAGCCTACTTTTTTTTCCTCTCTCTTTCTCCTTTTCATGTCTGTTTCAAAATTGCTGGGGCAAAACCAAATGACTTTTACTCTTCTTCCCAAAAATGCATCCTTCACTCTCTCTTAGTTGTCAGTGTGTCTCTTATAGATCGTCTTCATTAACACTGTTAAAATGTTTAAATGCATGCTTCTGGTATCCTCTTCACTAAATAATGCCTATTTAAAAGCAATAAGAAATTGCTTCTTTTAACTTTCTGAGACTTCAGTAGTTTTCTCTTGGGAATTCATTGGTGGTCTTAATTGGAGTACAGACTACATTTAGCCTTTATTGGATTTGGAATTTTTTTAAATGTTGTAATGTAACAATCAAAGTAGGAATAATTATGTGAGAATAAAATTGGTATATAAACACATGCACAACACATGTTGGCCTTTCGTAACACGTGATGTGAAAGAATGAAAATTAAGCAATTGAAAACAAAGTGAATTGCTAATTTAACCAAGAAATTATCAAGAAACTAATTAACTTGTCATTCACTGCTAATAAAATCATTATTTCATTTTATTACTTTGGTCCCTGAGGTAATTAGAATAGAAAATGTTTTTGAAACTTAATCTATTGTGCCTGAAGTAGAGCAGGGCCTGATCTTCATGTTCTCCTTCATATAAAAGGCAATCCAGGCAAGACCACAAAAAAAGATATATATTCCTGATGCTCCCCAATGAATTCTAACAGCTTTTGTTGCTTAGGGCATCAAAAGCAGTGCATGCCAAGTCCAAAGCTCATCGCCCCACACACTTTCTAGCATGACCAGCATGATGTTCTGCTGTATCTGTCGGTTAAGGCTCCTCTCGTTGCTCCCTTCCCCTCCCTAGGTTCTGACTCTTCTAGTAGTGTAGGTTCATCTACGGGCTCACTCTCTCGCTCCCAGCCTCCCCCTCCTCCTGCCCCGGCCCTAACCCAGCCGGCCCACGCCGCGCCCTTGGCCTACCCTGCCGTCTGCACTAGTAGCAGTGTGTCCTTTGAGGGTGGCAGGAGCGGGCCCCCAGCAACCACAGCTAACGCTAGCTACTATTTGCTTCCCCTGGAAGCGGCGGGGATACCGCCTGGAAGTATCCTGGTCAACCCGCACACAGGTTGGTACTCGTGCAGGCTCACCAGTTCTCTCCTCATGCTAATTCTAGCATGGTCTTATGTAGGGCTGCACGATATGGACAAAATATCAGGATAGCGATTTTACTGCTATATAGTGTAATTGGAGTGGCTTTTATTATATTACATAGCCCATGACACTTTTCTGGAATTAAAGTATGCAAACATTGTTAAATATATGTCAAAATATATGTTCACTTCCCCAATCTGTTCAGTCCATAAAAAGTGAGCAGCGCATTTTCAAATCACAGTCTCAAAGCCAGCACTTTTACATCTGTCTTCTTATTCAGTCTACCGCAGTTTAGCCCTGCCCAGTTAAGTTCACGCTGAAGTCTAAGGAGTGTTTCAGTCGCTGTGCTGCCATTTGATAGGACAGCCAGTCAGTAAAGAGAGAATTTACATATTTCAGTCTTAAAGGCACAGAAAAAATCTGTTTTAACAGGAAACAGATTAGAAAATTATCATGTCAGAATTATCGATGATGAATTATCAATGATATTTCTGGTACACAAACCCACACCAATTTCATTGGGGGGGGGGGGGGGTCAATAGAAAAACCAATGTCCTTAACGATTAATGGCCAAAATTATTTGTCTTTTGTTGCATTACACGAATACCTAATACATCGGTACTTGTAGAAACCCAGAGCTGTGATCGTCTCTGCAATATCGGATGGCGATTAACAAATTATGTATTGGGCAGCCCTAGTCTAATGTTTATTTTAGCCTTTTACCTATTCTGTTTGAAATACCAAATTCTTAAACTAACCCTACTTACATATTGTCTTCACTGCCTTCCTCATGTGCTGCTGAGCGTGATCTTGCTTTAACAAAGGTGCAGTGAAAGCAGAGTCTCGAGGGGAGGCAGAATGGTGAGATCGCAGCAAAGTAAACACTAAGCATGGTGTTTTTATCAGTATCCTCCTCTATCTCAGGAGGCCTTCGTCCGCTTAATGGCCAGGCTAGTAATTGGAAGCTGTTCCTCTGCTTTGCTTGTTTTCCAAAAAGTAAACACAGGGTTGATGAAACGCAACTCGCTGTTGTAAAATTACCCAGGATCTCTGTCTAATGAAGCAGCTCATGTGGCATTTAAATCCTTCCACTACAGCACACTCTTTGAAAATGGGCGTCTGTCTACCATGATCAATAAATTCTATGCCAGTCCTAACGTATTCCCTAAAGTCTCGGAAGTGTATAATAAAGTTGTACTCTGTCAACAAAAGGAGGAAGGAAAAATGTGTAGCCTTGCCTCTGATGTATAAAGTATTCCTGTTTGCTTTGTTTGTCTCGTCTTTAAATATGCATTGGGCTGATAAGGCGCTATATTGCTGCCGCTAATACATTTTCGAGAAGGAGCCAGAGTGTGTAATTGCTTATTGACCTTTTGTAAGCATTTGGCAAAAAGGACATTTTCCCCAGTTATAGAAGCCTGAGGAATTTATGCTGAAAAGTAGATGTTTGGCTCTGAAGGAGGCCCGTTTCAGGGCCATTGGAAGGCCAGGTGGAGGTCAAACCTCTTTCTTCATTCCATCTTACATTTCACACTCAGTACTCAATATAATGTTCCCTTATAGCTTGGAATTTCAGGAATCCAGTTTGCTCATTAAGTTATTAATATTGAGTGCAATCACAATGTTTACATAGGCAATAAGCAGCTAAAGCCTAAACCACTTGGACTAATAATTGGAGCAGTTTTTGGTCAGATTCCACCCTCAGCTTCTGTCACAGAGCGACACACTCTGCAGGGAGAATGTCATGATGGGCAAAAACATTAGCTAAAGCTTTACGTAAACTATACCTGCCTTGAAGCTGTTCAATAATTTTCTCAACTACACTAATCTGTAAGTGTACACAAAGTTCTAGTAAAATATAAGTGTGTATATCTCTCGCCACTCCGCGGTGCAAGCACTCAGACACTTTAAACTCCACAGTTTGAGCGATCACCAGGAGACCTTTCCAACAAGCCCTCATTTTTATTTTTAGCTCGAGTAGATCGAATGTTAATCCCCAAAAATCCTTCACCTTGCTTGCGTTGTCCCAATACTTTTGTCTCACGACATTCCGAGTTGCATATCTCGGCGGCGAATACAGGTTTACCTTTACATTTTCTTTAAGGGTAATACATTAAACTGAGTTTAAAGAGAAATGAAGTGTTCTGGCAGCATATTTGGAGGCATATTTAGGGTTTACACAATAAAAATGGGCCCTTTTAAGCATTTTTTACCAAAACACAACACAGTTTTTCATTGTGATATTGCATTTGGTCATAACCACAGAGAAAAACGTGATAACATCTGTATGTTGGTAGAAATTATTATTAGAGGCAATGCCAGAATAGGAAAACTTACTTTGGTCTTCCGCTTACAGTGAAACATCTCCACAGCTGAACAACTGCTCTGTCCTGAGAGTCTATTTTCAATGTTGAAGTCTGTTTTTCAAATATTAGAAACATGTAATGTAAAGCGTTAAAAAGTTAAAAAGTAGTTAGAAAAAATATTTATTTTATATAGTGGCACATAAAAAAACATTTTTAAAACCGAATTTGTAAAACTAGTGAAATTCCATTATTTACTAGCTTGTAAAAATACTCCAAGTAAGAGGCCCAATAAAACAAAATGGTGGACGACATCACAGGGAGAACAGCAAACATCCAGTGTAAGAGACATTTTAAGACATTTTAGACATTTTATTTTTATGGGCCTATATGGAAGACATACAGATATACTGTGTACACTGTAAATTGCATAATGAAATTATTTTAATTTGACATATATTTTGCATCACAGTGAGTTTTTTTTGTAATTTCCATGAAGCGGAGTGTTCTCCAGGATGTTATTTACTGTTTATTTTACATGAAGTAGATTTATAAAGCAATATAGCAAAAAATATAGACTAATTTATTGCCTCCTAACATTGAAATATATAACAACTTTTACTCATTAACATGCTTATTAACAGCTATTATATTGGGTTATAAAAACACCATGGGGATTAAATGCTATGATTCAGACTGATCTGTTCACTGGAGAGATCCGGTTTGCTTCCATTTAACATACAGAACAGTGAAGTGGGTCACAAATTTTGCATCAGATTCTGGGTCTGTGATAAACTAATATAAAGGAGCTCTTTTAACTGCTCCCTTCCATTCATTAATTGAGTATTGAATTGCATATGTATGCTCTTGAATGCACAGTTCTTTGTTGTTTATGCATAATGACCATTGGTGCCATTCTTAAGCAGTAACTTGAATATCTGTATGGTTTAAGCATAATGTAGTGGCATCAAAGCATCCCTCTCCCCTTCAGGTCAGCCGTTTGTGAACCCGGACGGCAGCGCTGTGGTCTACAACCCCACCGTCGCTCCTCAGGCTTCCAGGCCACAGCAGGCTTTACCACCTCCGCCTCCACCTCCTCCTCCACCCCCCCCTGGACCCCATCAGCATCAGTCCAACAATCATGTCATCCCTCAGGTAGGGACAGGTCTCTGTAAATGACAAACACTTTAGGACTGAAATTGAAATATCTACAATCAGACCATTGTTGGCACATTTTCTTTCTTTTCAAACCCACCCCACTTGAACAAAGTCAAATTGAACTTATTATCCCAGCTATAGATGAGTACAGTGAGACATGACAGCATGGGTACACAAAATGACACATAGCACACATATATAAATAAATTAATGCTGGGCAACGATTACATTTTTTATTGCATTACATAATTAATTCAAAAGTGTATAGCGCAAGTGTAAGGGCAATAACATTTGTCTTGCAATCACTAAATAAATAAGGAGATTTTTAACAGCAGGGTTTAACACAGTTGCAGTTAAAAAGTTCCTTGTGAATCTCAACTTGAACATTCATGTAATCAAATCAAATATAAAACCAAAGCTATTTGCCACTGCAGGGCATTCATGTATTATCTAGTTTGTTATAGAAAAACAAGTTCCCCTTTAGAGTCCAGAGCATGTGGGGCGGAACCATTGTGGCAGCTGCAAAACGGACCGGCTCCACATGAATGTCAATGTCTCTGAATGCAGTGTCAGGCATCCCATTGCTTTTGTCCATATAATTTAGACAAAAGTAATGGGATGCCTGACGCCCGCGAAAACCAGCCAACATGTATAGTGCTGCGTGCACCAACGAGCAAAAAAAACCCCAAGACATTTCAAGATAAAAGGCTTTTTTAAAAATCTGCGTTCAAATATTTGTTGGCGTTTAGTAAACAATGCATTAACACGTTTATGCGCCCAGCCGTACTATGAATGTAAATCAACACTAGAAGTAAAAATGTTCAATTTGGTACGAATATGTACCGAATTGAACATGGCAGGAAAAGAAATATTTTAAACTTCTGAAAAATTGTGCAGAAGTTGCATCAGCAGTCAGTTAGAAAGCAACAGTAAGCAACAGAAAATGGTTACATTGAATGTGAGCAACATTTGGATATTTCACCAATTAATACTTAATGGTGTCCATTAAGCAGAATGAACAGACTGTCACTGCATTTTTTTTCTTAAGTCAATTAAATATGATGGGTGGGAGGGAGGTGAGTCTGCTAACAGTGCGGTCCTGCAGGCTGCTTATTGAGTCTGATGGGTCATTAATTGCTTGGCCTAGGTATTTCACTTGCTATTAAGGAAAGATTAAACCTGTAGCCACTCTACTGTCGGGGGTCAGGAGTTTCCAACCTTGTCACAGTGAATGATTTGCAGGCAAATATATGCTCAGGATAAGGACCAAAGTGCATTTCGCTTTCCAAATGGGAAACTGTGCAGTTCACCCAGGCAGTCACAGTTAGAAATTACAATCTGTTCGGCGCTGGCTGCACCCATCGATTGCTGCAGACAACAGGCAATTTTTTTTTTTGTTTTTTTTCCTCCTTCAATCAGAGCCATCATTGCCCAATATCGCGATCACCTAACTTTTGACGAGGTCTAAGATTGAATGTCCAGGGTTGCCTTGTACAGTTTCTGTTACTGTACATTTTTAATTGTCATGGTATTAATTGGTCACTAACCTGAGAATTCTTAAGAATATCTGCCTGCCTGTGTTGATTCCTCTTTTAGATTTTTCCATCTTCTCCATCTTTGACTAAACCCATTTTCCTCTCCCCGCCCCTCTATCTTCTCCTTCATCTGTTGCTTCTTTAGCCCCTCTGGCCTGTCCAGCCCTCAGCTCAGCCTGTCCAGTACTCGGCGGTGTCTTACCCACCACAGCTCCTCTCCGTCTCCCCTAACCAACAGTACACTGTGGTACCACTCTTTCTTTTCTTTCTTTCTTTTCTTTCTCTCTTTCTTTCTCTCTCTCTCTCTCTTTCTCTCTCACTCTTCCTCTTGTTCTCTTTGTTGTCGTTTTCCTCTGTGTGTGTCTCCTCTTGGCCATTCAGTACATTCAGTCTAATCGTCAATCATCTGCATGCAGAAGTTTGAGGCATCTAAGGAAATATGTAAAGCTGTTTGCCTCATCATTTGATCAAAAACACAAGAATTGTATTGTAGTAATGTATTTTCATATTAGTGTGTTTTAGCTTAACCATTTCCAAACTTCCAAACAGGGAAGCCTAGTATTTATTCTGCCCTAAAGCTGGTGGAAACAGTCAAATCCAAATGCACCAAACCTGTTCTTCTAACTGCACTTATTAACCAAGGTTTCTGTAACCTTTCTAAAGTAAAAAGTGTTCTACTACAATTAGTTTTATTTGTAATCTTGCATTGTGTATAAACTCTAAGATTCAAATAAAGAAAATGCTATTTTTTAATTGGGCAAAAAACATATTTTGCAGTACTGTGTATAACTACAAAGATTTTGGACATGTAACCCTCTTTTTTATGTTTTTGGGTCAGTTTGATCCCATTCAGCATTTAATGTCTCTAAATAAATAATTGACTTGTTTGCTTCATCTTAAAATCTAATTTGATGCAGACTAACTGGGTAAAAACAAAATGCTGCGTTTTCACATTTTGTTCTTTGGGGTGAGTAAGGCTGTTGCAGCTGTTGTTACAAGACATACAAGAAGGTTTATCTTATGTCGTGAACTAGTGTTTTCTGAAGATCATAAAATTGTATTTTATACTGAACTCAATATTAAAAAACAACTAAAGCTAATGTGTGTTAAATGTTGGTATTCTTATAGCAGTAAGTGTTTATAGCTTTAGCAAATAAACACTTACTGCCCAAAATGAATAGCTCTTTTAATTAATTTCTTCTCATGCGATTAAGACTTTTAGGGCGCTTTTATGCTTGTATCTGCATACGTTGCATGCTGTTCATTTTAATCCTGTTTTATTCGTTTCTTGCTCTTCTTTAAGTAATTTAGCTTTGCTGTTGCTATGTGCCATGTGCAATATGATGTTTGTTCATTCCTATCATGAATGTTGTTTTTCTTTGCAGTTCGCAAATACCAGTTAACTAGGATTTGGGGGGGGGGGGGGTGTTAAAAGGCAAAAGAAAATCATTAAATGGGTATAGCGAGGCATTTCTTGCTGTTTGATGAATTCCTTTGGCCCAAATTTGAATATTATGCGATCATTTATAGCAAGTTCCGTGATGGATGATTCTGCTTAATAAAAAATAGAAAAGCTCTCCTGCAGAATGGATGGCAGAATGTTGCCTCCCTTAATGGTGCTCATTGGTCTTGTTCCTGCTTTAGATTAATACGGTATGCAGAAGTTTCTAGTCTGCAGTCAGCTGCACTGTTTACTTCTCAGCGGCTCTGAACATCTTGTTAACGCGTTCGGCGTATTTGTGCTGTTAATTTGGGAGACTTGCAGAGAGCTGCTTATTTTTTTATCAGTTTTTTACCACCGTTCACTCACAAATGCGCATCATGTGTTCTGCTAACCTCCTTTTTGACCTCTCTCTACCAGTAAACATCCCTTAATGACTAATTAAAAGAGAGGAAGACTGCTTTGAATAATTAATCTAGCCGCAGATGTTGAAGTTAATACTCTATGAATAGAAATGTAACAAATCCCTGTGTATTTCTAATGGGGAGGGAAAAAATAAAACAAATTGAAATGCGTAGGCAAATTAAACTAAACTCCTAACTTCTAAGGCCAGACTGTGACTGGGTCAGAAGATTTCTCACAGAGATGATCACCGAGGTCACTTGCTTTAGTCATCCTGCTCACTCAGTCATTGTATGTAGTAGGCTGGTCATGTTCTGGTAGGTAGGGAATATACATCAAGCCACAGAATTGACCAATAAAGTGGTAACAACCAAGTTGTCTCTTTGACCCACCAGCAAGACAACCTGAGCGCCCAGTTCAGCCACATGAGCCTTGTGCGGCAGCCGTCGGGGGAGGCTCGTGACGGCCACACTGCCATGTACCCATCCTCCATGGTGCTTCAGGCCCCTCCCCCTCCCCCTCCCCCTCCCCCACAGCAGCAGGCAGGTTACATGGTGCCCTCCCCTGGCCACAGCGTTACAGCCCCGGCCTACTCCACACCTGGCCCTGCACCTGTAAACCAGCCGTTGATGCAGCAGGGCTACATTCAGCAGTCGATGCAGCAGGTATGCCGTTGTCAAGTTGGGGAAGCTTGACAAAACTACCTTAACCCTTTTGTGCAGAGAGGAAATCCAGCTTCATTTTGAACGATTTGTACTTGCATCATTTAAGATTCATTTT
>JBBJLR010000002.1:3720935-3732739 GCA_037577145.1 Brachypetersius gabonensis | reverse complement strand
TTTTGGCTCTATGTTGAAAATTGGAAGAATAGTTAACTAGCAAAGTTTACATTTCAAAACGAAACCGCCCGCGGGCCGCTAGAGGGCGCTTCTGCACAAAAGGGTTAAGCAATTGTTTGGAGAAAAATCTCAACCCCAGTTGTAGTCAGTAAGCCAAGACATGTTCAGTGCTTTTGCACTGGAGCTGTCAGGCTAATGTAGCTAATGACTCATTGAAGCTTCCGTAATTAGCACTGTGCAATCTGCATGCCTAAATAATTGCAAATTTTGCCTTATATCACTTTTTATTTTTAAATGGGCACACAAAATCTAGGCTGTACGTGATTATTTTTTTTCCTTAGCTATAACGTGTAATTTGTAAGTCTTGGCTGAAAGAAAAAAAAATTATTGCTGTTATTAGGATGCCAAAATGGCTTTTATCAGACATGTAGTTGTACACACTAATTATAGTGTCCTTTCCAGTACTGAGCCAACCCTCATTTCTTTATATTTTTGCTTTAATTTCCCTTGGAATGTTACAAATCTTGTTTTATGTCTACTGTCTTAACTTTGACATACTGAAAATAATAAATGAAAGACATTGCAATTAATGTTTTAAAGTGCCTAAAAGTGGCAGGTGTTCCAACGCTTGTGTTCAAACACCAGTATACAAACAACTTTCCTAATAATCTGGAATCATCTTTTAAGCCCTGAACCAGTGAAGAAACAGGTAGAGGTGCTTTGTTCTGCTTGACTGATTCAGACGGTGGGAGGCTACACTGTTCAAGGCTACACTAAAAATGCAAGAAAGTCTTTCGAAGCCTCTGGATCTTTGGAAGCAGAATATAAAGAAATAAGGGGTGGCTCAAGGCCTTTGCACAGTACTGTATAGTGTACATCACTATATATGGTGCATGCTGACTGATAATCCTTTTGGAAAACCTGTTACATAATTATGCGTCAAGTGGTGCTAGACTGCTTTGATGACATTTGTGTTTATTTATTCCCATCTGCAGATGCCAGCGTGTTACTGTGCACCAGGCCAGTACCCTCTGCCCAGCCAGCAGTATCGGCCGGTTGGCACGGTGCAGTACAGTAGCCCTCAGAGCCAGCCCCTGCCCCCTCCCCCACCTGCTCAACAGCCAGGTAAAAAGCTAAAAAGATATGACCGCAAGCTAATTTGTTTATTTTTTCCTGAAAATAAGCTGCCACATGCTGATACGTGGACATCATGCAAATACATCTGTCAGTATTTTTGCAAAATCCAGAAATGTTCATTCATGTTCATTAGATTTGGCAAATAATGAAGGCATGCCCCCCCCCCCACACCTCAGTATAAACAATTCGTTCTTATGAATTCATTTAGTCAAGTTGGGGCTCGGGAAGTTTTTCCTAGAGTTTGTACACATTCATAAAACATGTTCCTTTCATCTTTCAGGAATTTAGTTTAGCGAGAGCCCATTTCTCTTCTCCTCCCTTTGTGCCTCATTGTTTATTTTGGATTCTGTTTATAGAGCGCCACAGGGGAGGGGGGCGTTGCGTTCCCGTTTTTAATTTTATTTGAGATTTTTTCTGTTTTCTCTTGACTCCTCTGTCTCAGTATTTTTGTCGTCTTTGGTTATTTGTCGACGAAAAGATTGCGGTGTGTGAAAATGAGCTGGCACCCCGGGGGCAGGGGAGCAGAGCCGAAAGCTAATTACACCACCGAGCACTTTAGCGTGCTGGGTACTCTCATTGTATTGCCTTTTTCAAACAGATACAATAAGCATTTCCAATCAAATGTAAAATTAGCGTTGTTTTTCTCCACACCCTGTTAGCTCAGCGCCTATTCGTTGCCCTGTGTGCTTTGACAGATGTTTTGTTCAATTGAATTGTAAAAGCTCTGTGATTAAAAAAAAAAGAAAAAAAAACAGTCCTTTATTGTTTTGAGGATTTGAAACTAGATCCTTTCTTAGGAATCTCGGGAGATTTTTGATTCTTTAAGGAACTAATTGCCTCTTAGCACCTTGAGCTGTCCTTTTCCCCCCTAGAACCATTTTAAGAGTTGTTCAGAGCTCTGAGTTAAAGAACAGTTCTATGTAAATCGTCTGGAGGTTTGAAAATGTACAGCCTCTTTGAACTGGGGGATGAAAACATCATGCTGTTGAAAGCTCCCAGAGATAATCCACCTTAATCATCGATTTTGACTCCGAGTGGCTGAATGCGGGGCCGGGGCACTGTCTGAGAGGCCCTAAGATTCTCACAGTGAACCGGTCTCTTTTCCAGCCCCTCACTCCTCCTCAGGGCCAGAGACCACCACAAGGAACTGCACACACCCCCATCTCTCTGATGTACTGTGTTTTCATTTATTTTGAGGTGTTGCCAAGACTTCATGCTCAATTGCAGAACCAAGATCATCCTTTTAGTCTCAAAACCACATTTGTGGAAAATCACATTTGTGTAGTGCCCCAAATACAGATTAAGCTGTTGTTACAAGGACAAGATGCCTTTGTTGTCTCAGTACAGTGAGATAGGAGAGGAAGCCAGCAGATGCCCAGCAAAATATTATAAAAGTATAGCAATAACCAAATGTAGTGATGGCTCATAACCTTTCATTCATCACATACGACCCTTAAACTGTTTGATTAATAATGATTAATCAATAATTAATCGGATGTAGACTTGCTAATGTAGTTTATGACCCTGTATAATATACAAACAGACAAAGCTGTGGAAATGCTGCAGGGTATGGACCTGGTCTGTAACTCGTTTACTCACTCATGTTTAGCAGACAGAAATTCTCCACAAGAGGGCAGTCTTGGCACTCTAGTAGATATTTGTGCTTTATAATGGCTTGGCTTTAATGACTCAATTTTCGAGAGTGTTATTTTGGCACAGTCCTGGAGTGTTAAAATTATTTGCAGCCTTTTAAGTTCTGATGCAAAACTAAATAAGCAAATTCAGTAACACGTCTTTGTTAATTGACTACATTAAAGATAATGGACTTTTTTTCCATAGAATGCTTTGAATGGACTGCATTGCAAATACCCTTCTAAACCGGGAGTTGACACAACCATGGTCTTCAGAGCTGTCTGGGGCAACTTTGTTTGATTAAAAGATTTCCTACAGGGCCTCGCTGTTGTCTCTCGTTTCCATTGGCATGGTCGGGTGTTCGTGGTGAAGATGCTGATTGCTTTTTGTTAACGTTCTAGGCCTGGTAGACGTATCTGCAGAAAGCAACATTAGAAACCATTCCTCAGTAAGCTTCCTCTGTAAAAGGGAAAAAGGTTCACGAAGAAAAATGGTCCTTTTCTAAACCAAGCTGAAAGACATACGGCAGCATCATTTGTTGCCTGCGTGTGAGACAGTAGGATCAGATCAAGATGAATTAATGGAATGAACTCCACAGTCAGGAGAATAAGAAAGCTGGAGGAGGAAACAAAACATCTGCCCTGGAACAGAGAATGCTAATGCCAGTTGTTTTTCTAGACGCCTCAAAAAAAAAAAGGTTATCGCACAAGCAGAGGCACAGTGTTCTTGTTTTTGTCCCTTTCTTTTTCAAATCGGGTATCCTTGTAAGCAGCAGCTCCATAAACGTCTTTGAAAGCACTTGGTCCAGGAGAGTCGAGTGAATAACGTCTATTTTTTCCTTCTACCTTTCTTTTCTCCCTCTCCTTGCTGTCTCCTGCTTGCTCTGTCAGCCTGAACGGAGAGTGTTTAATATCATATTCCCTTCATGCTAGCTCCCTAAGTGGAGGTGAGAGAACTGAACCAAAAATAGCCAGCCCTCACCAGGTCCTCGCTGGGGGCCATCCATTCCTTTTGTCCCACTTCTTTTCTCATCTGGGCTAAATTGATTGCTGTCTTTTTGGCCAAAAGCCAGAAGAAATTGAAAATTGCCCCCCCCCAACACCCCCACACACACCCTACTTCTTCCACAAGGGCCTCCCACAGAGTCTTCCCGCAGGGCACCTCCTCTGGTGAGAGTTTTTCAATAGCATTGCCAGGTTATAAGCCCCCCCAAGTCTCCCCCCTCCCAGATAACCTTGACACTGATGGAAATTATCCCATCGCATAATGGGTGTTGGAACAAAACCGCATTACCTGCTTTTACCGCGTAGGCTGCCTTCTCTATTAGCGCACAGCACCTCGGTGGGCCATCGGCGCAAATTATTCTGTTTTTTTCCGTCTTCGTCTAGAAGCCCCTAAAAGATGTAACATTTGAAGAAGGCAACCATAATGAAAGGCGTTTTAATACAGGGAGGCTGCACACTTATTCAGAAGTAATGAAAAGCGATTTAATGGTAGGAAACTCACACGTGATCGTAAAGGATTTAGCCAACAAGGGTGTAATTAGGTAGTTTTGCTGTAATTGACATTCTCTGGGACTGTATCATTCATTCGAGGAGGTACGTGTAATATTGCAGTGAACTTGTGGTTGTTAAAACAGAAAGGCCACACGGTATTGAGCAGGTACTTCTTCCTTTTCGCCTTTGAGGGTTCTACTGTAATTTAAACACTGATCATTTCATGCTAGCCTGGACTCATTATTTTACATAATTGCAGTCTCCTACGGGTTGCTTTCAGTTTTCTGCTGTTGTATTATTATACAATTCAAACGTTTGTTATTTCCTTGTCATTTTATTGTGTTACCCTGCCTTGCTGTAATATTACCACATTTATTAGTGTTGTTTCTCAGCGGTCGGCTACAGGTAAGAACGCCAATTACCTTCTGAAAGTGTCGTATTCGAGCCTGTTTTTGTCACACTTGGATCAGATTTCCTGGGACAGTTTTAGCCCTGCTACCAAGATTTGTGTAAATAAATTGGATCGCCCATGAAGGATGGAGAGATGAACACCGTTACATCATCATCTTCCAGCCAAATGACCTTACTGGGTTTTTTTTATACCTTCATTCTTTTTGTTACTTTAGGTTACCAAACTGTGATGCCAAATCAACAGCCGAGCTACCAGAGCATGGTCCAGCAGCCGCAAAGTCAAACCTTGGTGAGCGGCCAACATAGCAATATGGGAAATCAGATGCAAGGCATGATGGTCCAGTATCCTTCAATGCCACCCTATCAGGTGAATCCTCAGAGCAGGGCAGGGGCAAGGTTATATGGCCAAACATCTTACGATATATTTTCCCAAAAGCATTTGATACCATTCATTCTTGATATTTATTATCAAAGAATTTAAATCTGATTTCAGCAGCTCGCTAGTTTCCTTTTCTTTTCCCTTTTCTGGTTAAAGGCTACACATCACCACCCAGAATACTACAGCAGCACTTGTTCAAGTGCAGATTGAGGAACAGAATGGGATCATTTTTATCAACATGCATTAACAATATTAAGAATTATTTTAACGCCAGCCGAAAATCAAAGCCTTAGCTTATATCACCTATGACAGCTGTCTTCTGCCCCTTGTCAGGTATCCATGCCTCAAGGATCACAGGGAGTGCCCCAGCAGACATATCAGCAGCCGATCATTATCCCCAACCAATCCAGCCATGGGCCCATGCCTGCATCAAGCATTCAGGTCTACTACAGTGTTATACCACCCAGTCAGCAGAACACCATGAGGTATGATTCACTTTAACACAGTTACACAGCTGCAGTTCAAATATTTCTAAATCTCAACTTAAACATGTAATAAAAAAAAAAAATTTCCACTGCCCGGGTATGCAGTCTTTATCTAGTTCTTTTACATAACAAGAGTCCAGAGCTTGGGGTGCAGAACCATTATAGCACCTGCAAAGGGGGACCAACTCCAAATGAAAGTCTTATGTATCTGAATGTAGTGTAATTAAAGTCCCTGTTGGTGTAATGGTCAGGTGTCCCGATACTTTTGTCCATATAATATTTCTAAATAAAAGGATATAAAAGTCCAGCCCTAATAAAAAACATGAAAATATATGTGTGTGTATGTGTATATCTCATATATACTTCTCAAAGGTTTTGGTTAAAGAGGTCAGACTGGGGCTGTGTTGGATTGAGTTGTACCGTGCTAGAGCTTGGAAGAAGAGGTCACTCTTTCCTCGTTCTTCTGCGCTCTCGAAGGGCCTTGACTTTAGTAGGCCATGTTGTCAGTGATTTATATGGCCAGATACCCATCCTGTCTTAATATAACACAGCTGGTCCCGCAGGGAGAACGCTCTCTCTCTTGCGCGCTCTCTTTCTGTACCACTGCCTTCATCCTTCATAAGAGCCAGCTTGTGGACAGGGCTTATTCCTCCGGGTGAACACCGTCTCTAGCAGCTGCCTCTACACTTTGCTTGCCGAATCACTCTCCGCACTGCTTACATCCTTAATAGTCCAGTACAGAAGAACCATGAAGGAGAGGGGAAAAAACGGGAACAGCGCCTTGGAAAATTGGTCACAGCGACAGATGATGAATGCCTACGGTGCTGCGTCTTATTCTGTCATTGTGAAAATTACATTGGCAGTGATTTTTTTCCCCCATTATTTGTAGGCAGGCATATCCCCACAGGTTTGCAGCGGGTATATTTAAACTAGCACCAGTGCGCTGCACTGCGTCAATCCGGCGTGTACTTGGTGGCCTATATTAGTAATTTCCTACCAATTTAAAGGCAATCAGTTGAATTTGAGCTGTATTAAGTCAACTGTATGCACAGATTTTTTTTTCTCTGCCTTGCTGGGCTAGGCCCTGTGTATCTAAAGGTGTGTGTGTGTGTGTCCGTGTGTGTGTGTCCGTGTCCGTCCACAGCTCCTCTGTTGGATTCCTCCCCACTCCAGGCACGGAGCAGATGCCATTCCCTCGCACCTCCTCCCCCTGCAACTCCCAACAGATTCCTGCCCAGCAGTGCTCAGGTACTTAAGCCCAGAATGACCTACAACTCACTCGGTCAACAGCCTCCGTTCAGGCCGTCCATCTTTTATGCATTTTACTCACAGTGGTAACTGTGGTAACTGTAACTAATGAATAATTGATGCTTCAAAATCTACATTTTAAATCGGTGTTAACAGCACACCATCTGCAAGGGCACTTTTCGTTTAGCACTTATATCTGTTAAAAATACATAGTCAGTGATTTCTGATTAGAAAAAAAAAATAGTGAGGCTTTTTGCTTTCCTGTAAAATAGCTTATTCCAAAAGCTGCCTTTTTTACTCAAGGTCATTTGCTTTCAGCTCACATGATCTGACCCTTCTCCAACTACGTTTTATTACACTTTAATCCCGAATTCTGCAACATAAGCTGCAGTAGTTAAAGGCATGATGTGTGCATGAAAAAACCCCAAATCTTCCCTCAGGTTAGCATTTTACATCAATATTGTCTTTATCGCTCTCTTTCATTGCTCTCTTCCTTTATTCCTAATCCTTTCCTTGGTGCGGTACTAAAAATGCGACCCTCCTACCTGCCTTGCTAAACATGAGAGATGCTGGATCTGCACAAAAGGAAGGTGGCACCCTCCGAAACGGCGTTCTGCTCAAATCTGCTACGCTCGCCAATTGGCCGATTGAGTTGGGACCCCACTCAAATAGAGGCCATCAACATGTAATTTAGCAAAGACAAAATAAGAATCAAGTCGGGGAGCAGTGCAAAGAACTTGGCTTGTCAACCTCTGTGGAAAAAACCGCCCACCCCCTCCTCGTTTCAATTCCGCGTCAGGCTTAAAGGTGCTAATTGAAATTACATTCTCCAGGCCTAACGATCCAATTATCGAACAGATATGGGGTGGTAATTAAAAAGTCATTCCTTCGCCGCTTTGTTCCAAGTTATGGCTGCCTTTAAAAAAAATTAAAAAGGGCCTTCACGGGGCCTCTAATTCTAATTTGGCGTGCGGCTTTATGCGCATGCCGTTAACGTGAATTGCTTTCTCGCTGCAAGCTCTCAAGAACCAAGAACGTTCCCTGCCACCTCTCTATCTTCTTCTGCCTTTAAGAACTAATTAAGAAAGGAGGCAAAAAAAAACAATGCCTTTCAAATACTGGGATTAGATTCCCACTGCCTGTTTCAGTAGCTGGTGGTCGCAATGGTTTCATTTCATGGGAGGATTACCAAGTGGAAAGCACATGCCCTGTTAAACCTTCTGTTGCGGCGAATCTTAAATATTTCAACATCCTTTCATAGCGATTCGTGATCTAAGGCTGCCAGCGGGCCGCTCCAATGTCGAACAAGTAGCTCGTAATGAGCGTGTCTGGCTATTGTCTGGTTACTATACTCCTCTAGTTACCCCCACTTATCCTCGCAGAAGTATCCTTCATATAATTAGAGTTCAATTTAGATTACATAGCTTAAGGAGGTGAGGTTCCTGAGACTCCATCCTCTGAAAAAAACAAGTCAGACACCGTTAATGTTGGAATTTTTGTTTTTTAGTTTGCATTTTAGATAAGGAAGCCAATTTCCGATGAAATTAATAACATCTGTGTTAATAAAATCATCTACAGCAAACATGGATTAGTGGGACTTAACCTTGATTTGATCTCATCCTGAAGAGGATATTAAATAGGTTACTTGCAAAAAGAGCAATTACCCAGAGAAAAGAGTCTTCAGAGCCACTCTCAAATGAGGTCAAGTCTTGGATCTGAAAAGTCTCCAGCCTTGTAAGTAGCCAGATAGTGCTCTTTGGATGCTTGTGTGAAGCTGTTGGAGCAGAGGCATATATTCTTCTATAGTACTAACCGTAATAAGTGACATATTACATTCAGGACTAAATAGCATTTGAAGTTCCAGTCAGAGGAGAGTTTTTAGTTCCAGAATGCGATTCCAGTGTGGGTGGTAATTCCTTATTATAGAAAATAGCTCCATAGATTTGTACTCTCTTGTTCTTATTACATGCTTCTAATTCACCGTGATGGACTAGTAATATTGCACTTTCATTTTCTGGTGCTTGTATTGGAGCACAAAGAGGACTGGCTGCCGAAGGACCATGATAGAAATGTTTTCAGCCTTGGATATTGTATACTAACCTGTCAGTGTCTCTTTGCTGTACAAGGTGAATCAATTTTCCCCTCCTTCCCCTCTCCCTTCTAAATTCAGCATCTCTGCGTGTGTTTGTGCAGGCGTGCCTCCCCCACCCCCTGGTGGCAGTATGGTGATGATGCAGCTCACATTACCTCCAACCCAGCAGCCACGGCCACACTCACCTCCACAGTGGAAACATAACAAGTACCACAGCCTGGACCACCAACGCAGCCAAAAGTCAACTGAGCTCTGCAACCTGGACACCTCACAGGTAAACCTTATGTAGTATGACCAGGCATAGACAGACATAGATAGATAGAAATTACAGTAGCAATGAACAAATTGGACTGAGTGATTTGACAGAATTAAGTATTAGAGAGCTAATTAAACATTTTTGGTAATCCTTGTTTGATCTCCATCTTTTTGATGGAGATCTGATTGAATATTCTTTAGGAAAAAAAATTCCTATAAGCACACATTGCATGTTATATACTAACCACAGAGCAGTCCCCAGCTGGGCAGCCCATCCACCTCCCCTGCGCAGTCACCCACGCCTTCCCTCCTGACCAACATAAAGAACGTCTGTCCTGGACTCACCTCTGTTCCCATTATGCCTCAGTTTTCAAGATTTGTCCCGGGGCAAGGTGAGTCCAACTTGTCAAAGTTAAGTGAAAGTCACATTGCGATACTATTGCAAACACACTTTTCATAAGAAAAACAGTTTCATAATTATGTAGTTCATTAAATAATGATTTCATTTCCATTTCTGTTCTGCATTTACTGGTTTCATTTTTACAGCTTTTTTACTTCCAAGTACTGGTAAATGTGGCAAAAATATAAAGGCTGTTTTTTTCCATAATAAAAATGGCAGAATGTACTTATGATCGCAAATTTGGTATCAGTTGAAAGCTTATTCCAGCTTTGTCAAATGAGGCTGGTTCTTGATGCTTTTACATCATGCTGTCTTTATCACAGGCGATCCACGGTACCCCCACCATACTCAGCCTTTCCAGTACAACCCCCAAGTCCGTCCTCCTTTGCTCCATGCGCCCCCTATGGTCTCTAATCACCAGGTGACTTAAGACTTTGCTTCTGCTCACTCTATTTCATGAAATCACACATCTTATTTCTACGTTTGCTTGCTTGCTCCTCATAGAAATATAAATTATAACAGCCATCACTGTGGCATAGAGCTGTGCGCACCGATGATGAGCCTGTGTTTTATATGTGTTTTTGCTCCCCCCGTTTCCCGTTAGGGCCCAGTGGGAATACGGCACGGTGGTCGAGGAAGAAAGCCGCCCAGGAAAGCTCTGTCTACAGATCTCAGTGTAGGTGAAGCAGGTAATGGTAGCGGGGGCCATGCTGCTCCTCAGCAAAGAGTCCTGAAAGGGGCTGAGATTGACGACACTGGCCCAAGCACAATCCTCTGTTTGTCTAGAATATCTCTCTAAGACTGGAGGAGGAATAAGAAAGAAAGGAATGCTAAACTGAGTATTATTTAGATCATTAAGATTTTTTTTATCCTGCGGGTAGGAAACAGCAATGTGAATTTATATAAATGTGTGTAAATATGTTTATTTTGATTGATTTTAATATTTCAGAATGAATGTTGTTGAACCTTCACCTTTGGGTGTATTTTTACACCTCCATGTAGCAATTTTGTTAGAAAAGTAGCTTGTCTTATGAATTGGGATGTGGTCAGTGATGTTGTCTGTCCCTCCTCATGCCCTCCAGTGAATGGACGTGTTCTGGAAGTGACAGACCTGCCGCAGGGCATCAGCAGGGTGGAGGCTGACCTCCTGCTGGGAGATCTGGGCCGGGCGGGCGCCGTGGTGACCTGGCTACCAGAGTACCATGTCAACGCCGACCGCCCAGAGCCGCCGTCCTCTGACCTCGCCTCCGCCTACACCGTCCTGGCGACCTTCCCCTCCAAGCAGGCGGCCCAGGGGGCCCTCCTCTGCCACAGCCACACCCTCGGCCTCGCCCCCTTCAGACTCACTCCCAGCAAGAGACACTGCGAGCAGCCCAGCCTAGACAGGGCCAGCTCACAATGAGACTCCTCACTCTTAATGCCTCCTATTAAAAAAAAATACTGTCCCATTCAGCACCAGCACAACTCCCACATTCTTTTTTTCTTCCTCCTCTTTGAGTCTCTGAATTGTTATGACAAAAACAGGGCCCACATTACTCACCTCCAGTACCGCTCAAGGGGATGAAAGTATTGTCTGTCATGTTCTAGACATTTGGGGGTGGGAGAAGAACAGAAATGAACTTGAAACATGAAGTTTCACATACAAACACATACTTTTGGGTAATTGACGAACATTTCAAAGGGCCTCCTGTACCATTTCCCTCCCCTTTTGTTTTTTTATTTGTAAAATCTGGTGTCTGACTAAAATTGCTCAACAACTTTCCCTTCACCACAGTTCTCTTGCTGATGTTCACCCCACTCAAAAAGTGCACACTTCCCTCTTCATACCAGCCATTTGCCCCTGCCTGTGCGGTCAAGTCATGGGGTCCTGGGAAACGCAGTGAGTCTCATGTTGTGCCTTTGATCAGAGGTTGACTTCGTTTTTCTTTTTCTTGAGAAAAAGTGAAGACACCTCAGTGTCTCCTGTATAAAAAAAAAAGACCTACGCATTTTGTTTTGTAAATAATTTATATAGTAGCTAAATAATTCAATCATACTTCCCTCCATGAAAGTTGGGAATAGGCACAGATGAGAGCAAGATTTTTTTTTATTATTTTTTTTCCTGTGTTTAAGACCTCACCAAAAAGAGTAGCAACATTACTCGTTGCTGCTCCCACCCTCCCACATGTTAATACTCCTCAGTTTGAACGATCCGGTCCATCCACTGTCCTCCAATTGTCCTCCTCACACATGAAAAACCTTTTGATTTTCAGAGTCTTTTAAAATATAT
>JBBJLR010000002.1:3675681-3690411 GCA_037577145.1 Brachypetersius gabonensis | reverse complement strand
ACACACACACACACACACACACAGACACACAGACACACACACACACACACACACACACACACACACACACACACACATATATATATATGGTGTGTGTGTGTGGTCTAAAGTAATGTTTGTAAAGCTTCCTGAAAATGATGCAGTGCAACTGAAGCAGAACTGCAAGTTCACTCACGGACACCAAAGCTTTGCTACTCTCTTGGCCAGGTAATTGCCTCTTGCTGAGAGCATAAGCTCAGAAGATTAACTCAGCAGCTTTGCAAGCTGATTCCACAGCCTTGGCCAGGGCTCCTTCACGCACCTGAATGGGGAAGATCTTGACTGCCACATAGTCATTGAGCAGCTGAGCCTTCCACACGCAGCCAAACCGACCCCTGGCTTTGATCTCCAGCAACTGCAGCGGCTTCTGGCCGAGGATGGGCGAAGGGGGCATCGGGCCAGGGTCCTGAAAGACACAGGCAAAAGCGAAGGCGTAATGTCATGGAGGTGTTATGGACACAGTTGGACCGGCCACTTGTGTGAGGTTACACGTCTGTTACAGGCATCACTTTGTCAAAGCTTTTTTTCTTTTTTTTTCATAGCAACTCATACATTACATGTTGCTACGGGTCATGAGAAGCAGACAAGCTGAAACATAGTGTGGTTTGGCTGGAGAGAAACTGCCAGTGGTGTGAAGAGTATACCTTCCACCAGGACTGTGAAGGAATGCAGTGTACTTGTATAAAATGTTGCTGCCAAAACAAAACCTTGCATCCCCAAAATAGTAACTTTACAGGAGCAGGAAAAAAACAGGTTATAATGGAAGATAATGTCACTCCAATTCATGCAATGTCATTTTGGAGCATTCCTATAGGCCCAGTTGTCATGGAATGTTAATGTAAGGGACAAATGGTGTTTTCAAATCCTGTAAAAAAAACCCCAATAAAAACAAAAAAAAAAACCCCACAAAAAAGCCATAGGAGGTTCTCAAGCATTTGAAGGTGTTGACCGAACTGAATGGTAGAACTGATTTAAATGGATTGTACTGTAATAGTAAAAATATTTCTAAACTCTGTCGAGTCATATCAGCGCATTCAAAATGATGAAATTGAATTTACTAAAGAAAAGTAATAATTAGACAGAAGGAATATACTCAAGACATATAAGTTTGTTTGTTACTCAAATTTAATCATGACCAATTTCCAAATCAAGCCACAGCGCTGCAATAGGAACGTCGCACTGCTGAGCTCCACAAAGCTTTGACAGAAGGGGCTTATGGGAGTTGGAGTTCTGAGCTTGTTAAATATAATCCATAGCTACAGTAAGTGGACTACTGGGCTGATGAGGAGCTGACCCAGTTTAAAGAGCTGGAACACACTGGCTGGTAGCGGTTGCAGTAGTGGGTGCCTTGAGGGGTGGGGGGTGGCAGGGGCAGTGGAGTCCCGGGGGAGCCCTTTACTGCACTGGAATCATGATGACATAAACCATGGTAGATGATTTTAGTTCAAACAAGAAGGATGGCACCCTTCACTGAGTCGACACAGAAAAAAAAAGACAGAAATGAAAAAACAAACAAACAACCCACTGTGTGCTATTAACCCATGCCTCATGTTACCAGTCCGCATGCAAGTGGGAAGTGTGGATCCGAGTGTGTGTGCATGCACGCATAACCCCGTCCACGCCCGACATGACATTTTCTGACCAATTAACCTCTGTCAGCAGAAAAACAATGGTCCGTTTCTTTGCTCAGCAAGCGCTTATCAAATAAGATAATCCCTGCTATTCAACTGTAGTCAGCGAGAGACACACAGTGTTTGCTGGCTTCCCACCAACTTCCCTCGCTGCAGTGTTAGCTTGGACTTGACTAAACTCGACACAACAGCCTGGATCCTTTTATACGTAAAAAAGGGGGCAAGTACCAAAACAGGGGACTATATTAGAGTCCATACAATACGGACAAAATTTCAGTATTGCAATTTTACTACTACATATTACAATTGTGATTACTTTCAAGATATTAAAGAGCCCATATCATTACTTCTCTGGAATGAAAAAGGCTTAAAATGTGTAAATACTGTCAAATACACATCGATACACATCTTTTTGTTTACATTTTTAAATTGCCCCCACAAGCTCCCCTTCTGTTTATCTTTATCTGTCCATTTTCCAATCTCTCCTTACAGGTTACTGTTGGTACTGTGTCTTTACGATTGATGATATGACATGAATAAAACAGCATAGTCTCAGAAAAATGGTCCTGGGTTCAATTCCCAGCTGGGAAAGGGTCTTTTCTGGGTGGAGTTTGCATGTTCTCCCCATATTTCCACAGTCCATAGATATGCAAGAAACTGGAGATGCTAAATTGTCCATAAAATGTTTGTGTCTGCCCTGTGATGGTCACCTTTCACCTGTATAACTGCTGGGACAGGCTCCAGCACCAACCCTGGCTAAGGATAAGTGGTTATAAATATATTACATATGCCAAAATCTTTGGACAGGTAAATTTTTTCCCCAGTATGTTACATTCAGCACATAAGCTACAGCAGTGCATTAAAACGTACATAATCATGTTCTCTGTAAAGTATGTGTATTTTCTTTGCACCTGGCTATAAATGACCTCTTTTCTGATTGAAAACCCTGTAGAGTTCCTCATTCAAAATGCTGGCCAGCCTGAGACGCTCCTTGAAACATCAGAGTGGAAGCGCTCTGGGTTGAATAAGTGGGTGTAAGTAAGTGCACTGTATATTTTTTTTGTCACCCTAAGGTCAAAACGAGCTGTTTTCGCAGCTTAGTTTCAATATGGACTAAAAATCGACTTTTAACATACCATATTCCATAAAATAATTTTCCTGCGAAGGATTTTTAAAAGAGACCCTTAAAAGTGAGTGCAGACAAGAAGCCTGAGCAGGATGAAGTGAGGCAATTTTTCACAGGTCTTAGTGAGAACACCTGTGGTTAAGAGTCTGGACAGAAGTAGGGCAAATGTAAAACAGCCATGCTCTTAAGGTTGACCTACATTTCTTCTTCTGGATTGAATGAATGAATAAATAAATAAGCAAATAAATAATAATAATAATAATAATAATAATAATAATAATAATAATAATAATAATAGACATAGCGAGGGCTCGGGTGTCCTCAAGTCGAACCTCCAAAGTATGTGGATCTGGGTTGTGCATTTTATTATTGGGTCCTCAAGGAATTTCACACTGGAGACAAGTGACCTCGAGATGGGACTAACGGGCAAACCATTCATCATGTGAGGGAAGAAGAGGGAGAGGGGAGAAAATAAAGCAAAAAAAAAGCCAAAAAGAAAAACAGTCAAAAGAGGAAAGGAATACACGCGAGATTGAGTTGCTTTGGCTCGTTACTTAAAACGAGGCCTGAACGAGCTGACGCAGAAAGAGGGGCCGGCGTAGATGTGAGGGATCAAAGAAAAACAACACATGCCCTTAGCCTTCATTCTCCCTGTCAGAATGCACACAATGGCCAGGGTCATGTTGACTTTTCCATCTGACCAAATGTCAGTCACCCAGCAGGCACGAGTTAGAGAAAATGACAATGGCTCTTTATGAATTGCCTCTTTTAGCAAGAGGCCAAAAAAACTACAAGGGCTGCTCACCTGTAATTTAAGAAGACTGTCTCTTTCCCTGTATGCCCTGCGTGGATATAGAGTGTCGGTGTGCAAGGGTTACGAGGGTTCGTGTCGTTAAAAGAGTCGAACAAACCAGACACCAGTGGAAAATGTCCAGGAGCAACTGACCTGTCTGTTTCTTCATGTATACTATCAGCATCTCCTGACATGCATCTACTGCCTCCAAAGCCAGACATGATTTTAAGGAATGTTTCGCCTGTTAAATTCTAAAAGCCAGTAGGAACACGTTAAACCTGATGCAAGCCAGGCTGGTCCCGACTAGCTTAACCCTTAGAAATCTGGGTTAGTAAAATTAGTAAAATCTGATTCAACAAATCAAAATGGTGCAAAATAGTCTAAAACCGTGTGTTGCTCTTTCGCTCGGCACGCCGCCACTCAGCTGCTCTCCGGACCCCCTAACTCGGGTTTCCCCTATCCTGAAAGTTCTCCCAGGTTTAAAGACCTTGGGGCTTTTTTCAGTTTGTTTCTGTAATACATGAAAGATATTTTATTTCTATAGGTGGATTGATATGCAAAATTTAATACAAATCATTATTTTTTCTAAATTAAAGAGTGTTTGAAATGTGTGGTGTTTGTGTACACTAAGGGTGGAATGACATGCACTTTTCAGGTTCAACATTTTTTAAATATTGCTCCATTCTGTGCAATATTAAAACTGATTGGTACTCATTGGTATGTGGGTATGTCCATACCATAAGCTCCACCCCCTCATTGCCCACTTCGACACCAAGTTTTGGCCAATGACAGACAGTAAATGCTCCTCAGAGATCGAGGGGTTTACTGGTGACAATTTAAAATTTTGATGCGCTTTCAATTACATTTTTGTAATACTGCAGTAAAATTATTACAACTTTATTTTTTTATTACGTACCAAATTCATGTGCGGCTTACACCAGAAATGAGTTATTTTAAATAATATTTATTTACTAATTAACAAAAAATGAACCGATGGGGTTGTTTAACTTACAAACTTAGAATATGTCCATTTTAAATGAATGAACTGTGGATAAGAATTATTAAAAGCACAAATAAAGTGAGTCAAATCTATTTCAATCCAAAGAAAAAACATCAATGTACACTAAATAAATTGCATAAAAATTTTTACAAATTGTGTTCCTCCAGCAGTTGAATTTAATGTTGAGGGACAAACTCTGCATATGCAAACTCTGATCTGAGTGACTGGAGATGTAAGTAATTTCTTAACTTCATACTGCAATCTATTCTTGTATTGGTGAACCCCATTATTATACTCACATAACTTATATCATGCATATGTTAATAAATTTGGGCGGTTACCTGTGAAAGCATCACGCTTGTAATTTCTTACCGTTTTGATTCAATTTCATTTCATTGGTTGAAAGTTTATGAATGTCTTCCTCGAAACAGAGTGTGTGTAAAAAGGTACAGTGTGGGCAAAAATTCTGAGACCACTAGTGAAGTCTGAGCGGGGCTGAAACACCACTGGTTTGTGCAGAGGCCTCTGAAATCCAGCGGAATACACACTTTAGTCAAAGATAGGATCACAACTTTCCTTTGTTTTTCAATTCTTCTAAATGAAACATAGTTGGTTTTCAAGTTTAAAGTTTGGTCTCAGACTTTTAGCCACTGCTGTGCTTGGCTTGGGGTGTCTGTCGCAGTTCTACACAAAAAAAGTGACACAGTAAGCAATGCTGAAAATGCCGAAAGCCTACACGGACAATGTTCCATAAAGTTTCCATTGAATTTAGCATTTTGCAGGTCTCAATATAAAGCGCAATTCAAGATGGCATACACTCTCCACATTCATCCTACTAGTGTCTTTGCATGCTTGGAGACGTGCATCCGAAAGCAAGGCATCGTTGGTTTACCATGCACCTTAAGGTAGGGATCTTGTGCTTGAATCCCCCTGGAAATACAAGGGATTTCGTACTTATCCGTGCACTGAGAAAACAAACCAAATAAACAAACCAAAAACAACAACAAAAAAAAATCTCAATTTCAGACCGCCGCAGAGCGACAGAGCATAATGCACTTTGTAATGTGCAGGGATCAAATCAAAAACACAAAATCAAAGAGGCTGCTGCTTTGTATTGCAGTGGAACATGATGGAGGAAAAACAAAGCATAAAACAGAACCGAACCGGTGACGTTCAGAACAAAAAAAAGGGGGGGGAGAAAGAAGCAGGAACCAAGCCACTCTCTTCAAAAGGATGGATAAATTAGGCTTCTCTTACCTCTATCATGATATGAAAGGCGTGCTAGTCGAGGGAGGGAAGGAAGCAGAAATAAAAAGCGTTAGTTTCAGAGTGTGAGATGGAGACAGATGGGATGGAGAGAATCTGGGTCAAATGTAAATCCAAGGCGCCCCGTTTGACTACGTTCCCCAACAGTTCCGTCGCCTGGTTGGGGTTAAACACAGTTTCAGGTGCCACACTGTCAAATGGTCCTTGGGGATGAGATGCTGATTCAGGCTCGTCAGCACTTCATTTCAGCCCTAACACCTACTCCACCCTATAGAGATGCACATAATGTGATCAGAAGATCAAGGTAAGCGCTTCAGTGGAGCGAAATGTCATTTCAGGTCCTTTCACACACAAGCCGAATAACATTCCTTCTATTCTGTGCATTCGGCATACAGAAGTTTTCATACAAAACATTGCAAGTTTATGAAGTAATGAATATGTGAGGAATCTGTTATATTCCCCCCCAGTTATAAGTCCAGTCCAATTAGCTAGAACGCCCATCACATGGTGCCGCTTACAATCGGAAAATCACAGGAAACTCCACCACAGCGGTTTGAACGGGTGTAAATGTAACGTCACTACACAGCTTGGAGGAAAACTCTGACCACTAATTCTGATACAGCAGCTAGCGTTGTGCCTCCTCACCTAGAAAGAGCCAGTTATGTTCTTTTGGGCTAAACTGGGGGTGGGGGGACATCCACTTGGGCATCACAACTTATTAAACATGAGGACGATTTAAGAAGTAAAAATTTTGCAGTAAAAATAGTAAGAATTTCGAGTTCAATGTCCTTAAACCATATAATTCCAATCACTGTTATCCCTTCAGCATGCAGCATTACATGGGTGTGTTTTGGAACGATTAGCCACTCCATTCTAACGTGTTCTAACTGCTGACTAACACTGCAGGTTAATTTTGATTACACCTGATATGCTATCACACACAGAGCTCCGTCCGTCAATAATAAAATAATACTAAACTCAGGCTGCGACCAAACAGCTAAGGACCAACTTACAAAATAGAGAAAGCGTGCAGGACACTCAAGAGCAAAGGCACTCTTATATGCAGACTCACTGTTCGACTACCAGCACTATATACCAAATCTTTACATTTTGCACAACTATTGAGCAACCGGGCAAGTATCAAAGTCAAAATCAAACCAGTGACATTTAGGTGAACATCATCTGTCTGATTAGATGTAGCTATGCTGTAGACACACGTGACACAAGAGAATACAGAACAATTTACAATACAAAGTAATGCACATTTGAACTTAATTATGGAACGTTGGAGAACGAATAAAAAAAGAACACGCTTGGGCGAATCAGGTCGCTGTTCTAAACGTTCTCCAAGCACAGGAATCCAATTGCTACTGCATGTGCTTGAGACATGGGATTCCGAGCACTGTTAAATGTGCTTAAGTCACGAGAGTCTGGTAGCTGTTAAATGTGCTTGAGCCTTTTGAGATTCTGATCGTTGTTAAACAGGCCTGAGCCACTGAATTCCGATTTCTGTTAAAGTGCTTGAGGCACAGGATTCTGATCACTGCTAATATTTTCTCGACCTATTTTTCTGTATTTTTTGGAGAATATATCTGGTCTGTAGTATCTTGCATTTGTTTTAAAGAAACTGAAGACCGAACCGTGAAAAGGATGAAGTATAAAGTCTCTCTCATATATCTCTAAATTTCTCTTTGTGGTGGATGACAGAGGTCCCAGTAAATCAGCTATTAAACAGGCATGAAAGCTGACCACAGTAAATCATCCTAAGAGTAATAAAAAAACTAAACAAGGCAATGCTGCCTGGTTTCCCTTCAAAGAACCTTCAGGAATTGCATGGCAATGAGAAAATATTAGAAATATGACCTAACTAAGAGAACCCAGTACCCAGAAAGGACAAGTATGTACAATAACCAAATGCTATGACTGAGAATTAGTCTTTTTTTCCTTAATTTTTCTGAAGGCCATCTAAACACAGAGCTTCTAAAGACCTGCTTGTAGCGTTTAGCCTGGGCATGCAAGATGACGAGCTGACAGTAAACATTTCAGCAGCTGCCAGAACTCTTAGAGTGTTTCACAACTGCTGTGAAAGTGTCCTTTTCACTATCTTCCTATGTTGAAGCACAAAGCAAAGACAAAAACACAGCTTTTGACAAGACATGCAGGTGTCACCTGGGACGTAACAACAACAAGAGTGTAAAAATCTGTGACTGAAAAGGAAAACTGGAAAGAAAGAAATCAGCACACACTTAAATTACAAATTAAAAATCAAATTCAAAGCTACTTAAGACCTCAACATAACAAATTGCCACCACACAGAAATGCATACCCTTAAATAAAATATTAATGTCTATCTTATTTGATTAAAAAGCATACATTAAATTAAACTATCCTTTTATTTAAAGCATTAAACAATGTGTATGTGGCCAAATAATTTGTAGTCTGACTCGGGTCAAATGTGCTTGAATCATGCTAACAGACTGCATTTAGGGATGCAGAGTGTCAAAGACAATAAAGCAAACAAGGGCAGAACTTTATGGAGAGCTGGGAAAGACAATCAGTTACAATTACAAAGGATAGTTGGGTTTGATCTGAATTGAAAGAAAAAGCAAGTATTTATGCTTAAGGAAGAAACTAATAATGTCCATTCAAAGCGCCTAATAAGACACCCAGGTTGAGAAACACTGGTGGGATCTAAACAGATAACAAAAGACAAAGTTTGACAATACCAACGAAATAAATACTATAAACCCATTAATCCCTTTAAACACAAATGTCCCACTGCTTGGGAACTAGTGAATGCTCGACTGCAACATCAAATAAAATACAGACTTCAAGATCATGTGGACACAAGACGGTGACCCACCAAAAGACTGCCGGGGCTGACGAGGGGGTGGGGAGGCAAGAGGGGAGAACAGGTGCTGCTGGAGCAGCAGCAAATAGAAACAAACCGCCAAAGTCAAATCCAGGTCGAGGAACTGCACTGTTCTTCATCCAGCTCCTATCTCCTGTTCGACATGAGAGAGGAGGTGCGATTACAAACCAAGCAACCAAACTTTCATAAGAGTCCCTCCGGGATGCCAGACGAGGAAGGAAAACAGGAGGAGTTTTTATTTATTTATCTCTCTTGCAAATCGGACTTGGGCCAGGAGGAACAAGATCTTCGAGAAAGCTTTGAAAATGTGCGAGCGCAGAAGCTGTTTGGCCGACGTTCAGACACATTTTTGCGAGGCGGCGAGCAGCGAGTGACACCTTTAAAAACTGACCTACTTTTTCAGAAGCGAGAAGTGCTTCCGTCCCATTGCCAGAGACATGTTAGAAAGCCGGAGAATGTGACTTGCGAAACCAAATGTTATGCTTCCTATCCGTGTGTTATGAAACAGGATCTTTCGACCCAGTGACAGCATCGAAAGGCTGAATTGGACCTAGACCTTGAAACTGGTGTTTTGTGCATATGTTTATCCAAAAAAGCTTTGAAACCCATTCCGTTGTGTGAGGGACAAGTTCAGACCTACGGCAGGTGATCAGAGGCAACGGGATTTTTCTATGAAAAAAGTGCTATTAATACAGAGGGGAATTCCATTCAGCCACAAGCGCTATAAATCAAAGCCAGAGCATCTAGTCAACATCTGAGGGTTAGATGAATTGACTCGTTAAGCTCAAAGCAAATGTCATCTTAACTCCGGGGTCTTGCGAAAGAATGAGAAGTGAAACATGTCTTAAAATCTGATTAGCAGAGGCCAAAACAGTGGAAACAGACACGTTTCAAGCGCTTCCAAGGGAAATTACGCTAGAAATCAGACGTATCTCTTTCACAGTGGCGGAGCTGCTTTCAGGAGCTGCGAAACAACCTCGCGGCTCAGGGATGCGCATCCGTCCCATGCGGAGAACAGCAGTATCTCCAGAGCACTTTCATGTCGCTCTAGTGGGGCAGCCTGGGCTGACAGACAAGTGTGGTTGAGTGCGAGCAAGTGTGACACTGAGCACATTAGATCGGCAAAATACCTGTCACTCATTCCAATAAGAGGTGCTGCCTGGGGTAAAAACAAAAATAAAATCCCAAACTGCTCTCCAAACCTTGACAAGAAAATGAGTTTGTACATAAAAACACATATGTTATAAAGGGTGAATGTCACACACAAGTTCAAAACGGGGTCAGGCGTCACATTAATTTTGTCCGTAACTGTAAGGCCTCGTCCACAGGGACGTTGGAAATGAACGCCTCTGAACGTCATAAGCGTTTTTGTGGCGTTTGGTAGCAACGCTTGATCGACGTCAGCAAGGCTTTCAACTGGCGTCTGACGCCGTTTAACGTCAGCCTGACGCCCAATCTGTAGTTTCGTGTATTATTTTGACGCCAAGAAAACGTTGCATGCAGCGTTTATTTGACGCCATCCGAACGCGCAGCGGCCGAACGCCGGGGCTGAACACCGTGTGGACGCTTTGATTTGCTTCAATGAGCAGAAAAACGGGCGGCGTTCAATAAGCGCTCACCTGGAGTCACGAACGCCAGAAAAACGCCTGGTTCAGACGTCCGTGTGAACGAGGCCTAAAGCTGCTCTGCTGGGTTGAGATCAGGTGACTGACTTTGTTATTGAAGAATATCCCATTTCATTTATTTGAGATATTCTTAGGTTGCTTTCACAGTATGTATTATCGATTTGCAATCATTTTGGCTGTCGGCCGCCCCACATATACAGTGAGGAACAGAAGTATTTGAACACCCTGTGATTTTGTAAGTTCTCCCACTTAAAAATCATGAAGGGGTCTGAAATTGACATTGTAGGTCTATTCCCACTGTGCAATACAAATCATACAATGTAAATATCTCACAGTGGGAATGCACCTACAATGTGAATTTCAGACCCCTCTATGATTTCTAAGTGGGAGAACTTGCAAAATCACAGGGTGTTCAGATACTTCTGTTCCTCACTGTAGATGTATATACTTTTATCAGGAGCTAGTGATGGAATTTTATGAATCCAAGCAATGGCTGGAGACATTGAGGAGAAACATATGTTTACAAACAAAACAAATACTTTTACTGCTTTCTTGTCTGTCTGCGTTTATTCTAAGCTTAACTTTGCCATTATTAAAAACTATTGAACACTGGCATAATCATGTATATACACAGGTACATGCACATGAAACAGCTGCAATCATACATTCTGTAAGGGCTCGACACAAAACGCACAAACAACACAAAAGACACTTTTTCTCCATCATTCAGCCAGCACTGGCAAATGACTGTAACAAATAAACCTTCTTGAACTTTTGCTTGCACAACGTGACAGCCAACCTACCTGTGTGGGCACTAGGACAGGCGGGTACGCCAGCTTGTGATGGCGATACATCCAGAAGGAGAGAAGGACAATGGCTGCGATGCCCATGATTGGTACCAGGGAATAGAGGAGTGTGTTGAACAACGGCGGCTTCTGGGTGAATGGGTTCGATGTCGCTGGGAGAGAGAGAGAGAGAAAGAGAGAGAGTGGGAGAGAGAGAGAATGAGGAGGAGAGAGAGAGCAAGAGAGAAAGAGAGAGAGTGGAAGAGATGGAGAGAGAGAATGAGGAAGAGACAGAGTGGGAGAGAGAGAATGAGAAAGAGAGCGAGAGAGAAAGAGAGAGAGTGGGAGAGAGGGAGAGAGGGAGAGAGAGAATGAGGAAGAGAGAGAGAGAGCGAGAGAGAAAGAGAGAGAGAGTGGGAGAGAGAGAGAGAGAGAATGTCAAAAGCAGTACACTGGAAAATTACACATATAATTTGTCCATAATATGGACGCTGTACCCACAACCACAGAAAAACAACAAACTTTCAAAAAAAAAAAAGATTTTTAAAAGCCTGCAATAACGCAAGATAAAATAATTGTCGATGTTAAGTAAATAATGTGTTAACGTGATAACAACGCATTGATTTGCCAAGCTCTACTAAAAGTGTCCCTTTATTTCTTTTTAGATATATACAGTATGTGTATAAATAGCTCAAAAAAAAATGAAAGGAGTATACCATCAAGTTAATTAAACTACTGGGATATTGATCTGGTCAGTGAAGTAGCAGAGGGGGTTGGTAATCAGTTTTAGCTGCTTTGGTGCAAATGAAATTAACACCCTGTGCACTACAGGGGCAACAATGGGACGATTCTGTTTTTTCACTAGTTTTTCACTGCATTTTCTTAGGACCAGTGTCACTACAGGTAGTGTACGGTGATGCCTGGACCCTACAGACGTTGCACAGGCACTTCTGCTCCTCAAAGATGGCACATCAAAACACACCATTGCCAGAAGGTTTGCCGCGTCTCCCAGCAGTCTCAAGAACATGGAGGACATTCCATGAGAAAGGCCGTTACTCTAGGAGAGTTGGAGGGCCACGGAAGGTCCTTAAGCCAACAGTAGGGCCGGGATATCTGCTCCTTCTTGCAAGGAGGAACAGGATGAGCCCTGACCTCCAGCAGGAGACTGCTGTGAATGTCTCTGACCAAACAATCAGAAGCAGACTTCATGAGGATGGTCTAACTGCCAGACGTCCGTTAGTGGGCCCTTTGTGGAGTTCAACTGGAATTTGCCGCAGAACATCAGAATTGACAGGTCTGCACTGGCACCCTGCGCTTTTCACCTGAGCAGAGATCCTCCAGGACACCAACCGTCATCTCACTAGGAACATGCTTCAACGTTTTCAGCCATGCATACAAGCATGTGGGGGCCATACAAACTACAGAGTATCATTTTGAGATGCCGCAATGAAATGTCAGCAAAATTGACGAGCCTGCAACATAATTTTTTTTTCCACTTTGATTTTCGGTGTCAGACCTCTGTAGTTTGATCATTTTCATTTCCATCAAACCTTTCGTTCCTAACACATTACAGAGTCCAGCATGATTCAAAACAGAAGCACCTTTAACTTTATTTTAGAATTTACACATTATTTATGAATTATGTGCATATTCGAATATTACTCTGTGATAATTCTAATACTGTCATTATTGCTGAAAAATAGGAATGCAGAGAGTAATAAAGTAAAGGGGTGCATCGAAACTTCTGCCTGGCACCCTACATCTGGCATTTTCCCGACTTGGAATAATGAGAAGCACAAGAAGAAGTGGTAGCTGTGCCTCACACTGATTTCTATCACATACACCTCCAGAGACAGGAACAGAAGCACAAGTCGCTAACTCGCTAATTAGCACAATAGTTAGAGTACTTCTACCCACCCCCCGCGTTGAGCATTCGGAGCAAAATCAAACCAACTTTGTTACTTCAGAGTTCCGAAATTGTGCTTAATTGTGAAGCACAGAAATAAAAGACACTTCTCACTTCTGCCAGAGAAGCAAAGGAGATACTGAGGACCTTCATCTCAGTCGCTGCGTTCAGCAACTCTGCCATGAGACACTGCTTGCATGTTCAAACACACTTCCCTTTCTTTACCTTGTTATGTGCAATTCAGAGAAACCATAGAAGTCTAGTGTTCAAAAGCCATAGAAGCTATACTAGTTTAGGGCTCTGGACAGAAGGTGAGTGAATGTGTGTGTGACTGTCAGCAGGCGTGTGTGTGTGTCGAGTGAGTGGCTGAATGGGAACAGCTGGGCTCGTTAGTAGCTGAGTGAGTGTGACGTGTGATTGGCTGAGTGCAAGTTTAAATCCTGGCTGAATCAGAGTCACGGTGCGTGGTCACCAACATCCAACATCTTTGTGAGTCTGAGAGCTGGAGGGAAGGTGAAACTCTGTCAGAGTAAAAGAAACCGTATCTTGTATGTTGAGTCGGTACACTCAGAAAACGTATTGCCCTGTGGTTTGAGCCGTTCTGGTGAAAGTCGGGGGTGAGTCAGTTGGGACTGTGTGTGGGATCTCTTCCAGTACAGGAGAAGGCACAAGGAGTGATAGCTGTCAGCTTCACAGCGAGCTGCGGAGAGAAGCGGCTGTCGAGAAACGAGTGGCACGTTTTCCTGACTGTGTTCCATCTTGAGCTCTCTCCCTCTCTCTCTCCCTTCTGTGTACAAAGCAGGAGTGACGGGTGCAGTGTGAAGGTCTGGGGCTCGCCAGGAGGACTTGGAAACATACAGAGGACAGTGAGAAGGGTTCCCGTCTCGGCAAAGGAGACGGGAGGGTGATCCTTTTGTAAAGTAAAGAACCGAAGCAGTACCCAGGAGTGGGAAGACTCCCTGGAAGTGAAGCCACAGGGGTCCTGTGCGTTTGTGTTGGACTTTAAGTGCTTGTGTTACAATAAACTGTCTCTCTGGAACTCGGTTGCGTGCTGCTGTATCTCTCCCCTTCAGACGACATGACAGAAACATGACATTTTCACCACAAATTACAGAGCAGAAAAATGTCCCCACCTCTACAGATTATGACTACTGAAATATCTGGTGTCCCCAAAAATATGAATACTGGAAAATCTGTAGAGGTGGTCACTTTTAGCTGCTTTCACCACAAATAAACTGTTTTTCTAAAAAAGCGAAGACCAGAAAGTTTGCCCTTTGGTCACTGAGGTTGAGGTCAGGGTCAGGTGTAGGTGTAGCTTTACTAAGATATAGTATTACACAGGGCAATGCATTGTCCTCATAAATATAGTATTTCCAACTGGTGTGTGTAAGAACATGAGCGACCTGCTTTGCAGAAAGCCCTATGGCTAACCCTCAGTTTAACAGTGTGCCAAACCAGAGAATAAGACATGGGGTAATGTTTGCTGGGAGGACCTTCATTAATCCTTCACACATTTGTGTCAGAAAAGAGGAGGTCAGTTCACACTGCCGCAGACTGCTGGTGTACTTTCAGTGGAGGAAATAAGTATTTGACCCCTTGTGAATTTTGTATGTTTGTCCAATGACAAAGAAATGAAAAGTCTCAGAACAGAATCATTTTAATGGTAGGTTTATCTTAACAGTGACAG
>JBBJLR010000002.1:3656535-3670016 GCA_037577145.1 Brachypetersius gabonensis | reverse complement strand
CCCGTCATCATCACCTTGGTCCCGTCATCATCACCTTGGTCCCGTCATCATCACCTTCGTCCCGTCATCATCACCTTGGTCCCGTCATCATCACCTTGGTCCCGTCATCATCACATTCGTCCTGTCATTATCACCTACGTCCCGTCATCATCACCTTGGTCCCGTCATCATCACCTTGGTCCCGTCATCATCACATTCGTCCCGTCATCATCACCTACGTCCCGTCATCATCACCTTGGTCCCGTCATCATCACCTTGGTCCCGTCATCATCACCTTGGTCCCGTCATCATCACCTTCGTCCCGTCATCATCACCTTCGTCCCGTCATCATCACCTTCGTCCCGTCATCATCACCTTGGTCCTGTCATCATCACCTTCGTCCTGTCATCACATTGGTCCTGTCATCATCACCTTGGTCCCGTCATCATCACCTTCGTCCCATCATCATCACCTTCGTCCTGTCATCACCTTGGTCCCGTCATCATCACCTACGTCCTGTCATCATCACCTACGTCCTGTCATCATCACCTTGGTCCTGTCACCACCTACGTCTTCCTGTCATTGTCTTCATCCTGTCATCATCACCTTGGTCCTGTCATCATCACCTACGTCCTGTCATCATCACCTACGTCCTGTCATCATCACCTTGGTCCTGTCATCATCACCTTGGTCCTGTCATCATCACCTACGTCCTGTCATCATCACCTACGTCCTGTCATCATCACCTACGTTCTGTCATCATCACCTACGTCTTCCTGTCATTGTCTTCGTCCTGTCATCATCGTCTACATCTTGCTGTCAAGCACCTTTCCCACCAAACGAGGTAGGCGTGAATTATAGATGTGAAATGTATCTGGAGGTCAGAATTAGGAATTTACATTATCAAGAAAGTACTTTGCCATTAACCCTATGAGAAGTCCGGTCTAGTGAGGGCAGATTACTTGCTAAAATCTAACCATAAAGCATCTAATATTGGCCTCTGTAAACATTTGTTTGGAATAAAAAATAAAGGAGTAGTTTTTAAAGTTGTTTTCCCTCATGTCCCTCTAACTGCACTGTTGAAATCTGAAGAGAAATCCTTATTTTTCATATCAAACACAATATTGAATACTCCAAATGGTTTAAAAACAAAACAAAAATCACTTCTACTTTTTCCACGTACTCTTTGAAATATAAGAATACTACTGTTAAAAATGTACTATTATTACTAAATAATACTATTTACTAATACTACTTATTTAAAAAAAGTACTGTGATACATAGTTTTTTTTCATATTGCCCATCTTAATCCTCACTGAGCTGCCAGAAGACTCACTGTCGGCAGGTAGTCCGTGTAAAAAAAAAAAAAAGAAGAAATGAATTAAAAAAAAAAACCCAATCAAACGTCCCATCCAGTTCCAACGGGTGCAAGGTAAACAGGTTCAGCAGCATGCTAGGACAAGAGCCGCAAGGAAAGCGAGGTGCTGCTTTTCGCGAGATCAGGCTCCTCGCACGCTATCGGAACACCTTCACTTGACGAGTAGGCAGCAGTTACCTGTCACATGGGGGCACACGAGCAGATAAGGCCTCGGTGGATTTCTGCCCGCTTTTATGACGGGAGGGGACAGGGTTCAGGATGAACCTTGACGGGAAAACATGTTTACACAAGGCAGCAGGTATCAATATTCAGCACGGAATGTGTTCTATGTTTAGTAGAGGCCATATGGCTGATGGGGATTTACCACCATCTCGGCCACAACCAGTGTGAATTAAGGATCGGGTGGGCTCAATAAATACTGAAGGTCAAGGTAAGAAACATGAACTTTGTATTGCCCGTTACATCATTTTTCAGAATTGTTCCTTCATTCATTTTCTGAGCCGCTTAAACCAACCAGGTAGGGCTGGGCGATAAATCGAAAAGTAATCGAAATCGACATTCAGAACCTATAATCGATCAAATTTTCCCAGGTCGATTATTTCTATTACTTTCCCTTTAAAAACACTAACGCGTGTGGCGTCACGTGACCCCGCTCCATTATATTACGTTATTCCGCCGACATGTCGAGCATGGAGAGCTTAAACACTGAGACAACTGAGCAACTTGTCAGTGAACTGTGAGGGCAAATAAGAAAGAAAGAAAGAAAGAAAGAAAGAAAGAAAGAGATCGTTCATTAATCGTAATCGAGTTAAAATGTTCAATTCAGCAAAATTTTGATTTTTGGCCAAATCGCTCAGTCCTACAACCAGGGTGACAGGAGGGTGTCTGTGTGGGTGGAGGCATTGTTTATGCTGGGGCCGGAGGTGCAGAACGTGCATAAAACACCCTGGACAGTACATCACATTCACATGCACACTTGGGGCAAATTGGCATCTTCAGTGCCTTTGGACTATGGTAGGAAACCGGAGATCCCTGCAGAAATCCTCGCTGTGAGGGGACAGCTCTAAGAATTGTTTATAACAGCATTCAAGAAATAACAATATTGCACAAAATAATTCTTATTTAAGGACATTTGGAAAGGGAAAAACTGTTTTTTCAGTTTTAAATGTCTAACTGTGTGTTCTGATTTAGTTTGTCATTTAATTGCTGCAAAACATTTATAAAAGATACTGCATAAAATTTGATTTGATTTATTTGCACAAATATTACACTTTATATTTACAGCACTTAGTAGACCCTTTTATCCAAAGCGACTTTCATTCCCTAACTAGAAGGGACAGTCTCCCTTGAGCAACCTAGGGTTAAGGGTCTTGCTCAGGAACCCAGTGGTGGTGCTGAAGGTAGGATTCGAACCCATGACCTTTTAGTCCAGAAGCAAGTATCTCACCCACTAGGCCACCACAATCCCATATTAGCAAAAATATGAAGGAATGAGGTGTGGCTCAAGACCTTTGCATAGTAGTTTAGCGATGTATGTAAAAATGTAAAAATGACAGCGAAGTGAATCTAAGAAAAACAAGGAAGAGAACAAGGAAACTAGGATATAAGCCCTTTCAGAGTCTAAAAACAATAAGGTTTTTAGTGTGCAAAACGAAGGTTACCTGTCATAGCAGTTGACATCGTCCAACCAACAGCCTTGCTTCACCACAGCCACTGTCCCGGACACGTTCCGCCAGGTGGCAAAGCAGTGGAGACGCTTGTCCTTGTCTCCTACGCAAGGCTCAACACTGCGGTTTCCCTGGTTCTCAGCGCTCGGGTTGTAATTGTAGAGAACGCACTCCTGCGTCTCCGAGCGGCCCAGGATTGCCCCTGCAAAGCACACAAAATTCAGCTTTTTTTAGTTTGTTTTTTGGACAGAGACCGTAGAGGCTGATGAGAGCAATTGGAGGCGAATGTGGATGATGCAAGTCGTCTGAAATGTGGCAAATTTCCCTACGTCCCTAAATTCCATTATGACAGAAGTATCTCGCAAAACCCCACACTATGAGAGCCCCAGATCTGCAGCAAAATACAGCTGATCATTTATTTAAAAAATGGACCATTATGGAATTTCTTGGCCAGTAGATTTCACCTAATTTTCTGCCTGTACTGTGATGTAAAACTTGGTATCGGAGCTAACTGAGCAGTTTCTCTTGATGTTAGATGGGAAATACATGTCCAATATATATTGACCAATATCGATACTGATACAACTGCAAAATGTGTTTTGAACCCATACTTGGATCATAATCTGACAGTAGTCTCATAAGTCTTATGACGTTAAGAAGGTATAAAAATTAACTAGAAAAGCTTTATAGCTTTTTTCTTCCTTTGTAAAAAAAAAAAAAAAAGCTTTTGAAAGCAAAAAGCCCCCACAACATCCCTCAAGTATGGAGTAGAAATGTCCCCAAACAGAAGAAAAACAAACAAAAAAAGGGATATTTCAGCTTAGTGGCACAATCAGAATTCAGGAGTACAATAAAAGCATCAACAAAAACTTCCTGACTGGATATACAAAACTCCCACTGCTATTAGGGTTTATTCAGTGTTTTCAGTGGGCTCCTTATTTCACCAAAAATAAATTAGAGTGAGGATATCAAAAAGAACATTGACAAGCATTGGCATCGACCAGCGGATACAGCATCGATAACAGTATCAGTACAATAATAACTATCTCTACTTTGAACTACACATGTATTTAAAATAGGGTGGTAGTATTAAAAATAATGCTATTTGCATCCAATTTACCCCTTTTCCACCAAATATCTTCGGTTTTGTCAATAACTAAAGTAGTTCTGTCATGTTCAGATTTGGTAAACAAAGTAGCTGATTGAACCATCCTTATCAAAACACCAAGCAAATAAAGGCAAACATTAGTTAGCTGTGGTTCAGGATTATTACATGCAGTTGCAATTCCTCATATCCATCCATAAAGGTCTCAAGCGACTAATCCTTCGGATTTAAAATAATCCGGGAGAGTGAGATGCTCCAGTGGCATTTTAAACCATTTTTGGTGGAAAAAATACTCTGGGTGTACCACATGGGTAAACAAAAAATACGACGACACATTTTACTCCAACAGCAAGCAAGCTGTGACCGTAAGCAGGCTCTGGCTGGACCTGAAGGGTGGTTTCAAGATTGCTTCTAGCAACCACTACAACGCAGAGGAGGACAAGACGGGCATACATGAAGCAGTGAAGGCGTGAGGTCGCAGACTGCGTTTGGCCACGTGTGCATGTTTGTTGTGTAAACATAAGGAACCACTACTAAGTGCTGTTGTCATTTGAACCAAGGTGTAGCTTCAGAAGACAACACATGCAGTGGCTGCACAGTTCCTACAGAGAACTGGAGCAGCACATTAAATATATATTAAAAACAATCTACCTGGTAAAGGTGTACAGTCCCCATCATAACCCCGTTTCTTTATCTTTCTAGAACATATTTTATTATTATTTTAAATTATATACACGTATTTGTAATATAGAGAGGCTAGAAAATGGTCACATGACTTGTTAAGAGTGTTGATATATATACACACACACACACACACACATATATATATATATATATAAATACAGTCAAGCCCAGAATTATTCATACCCCTGGCAAATTTTGACTTCACATCTTTTGCACGCTCAAGTCCATTATTTCAAATGGACACGCGCGGCAGCCACACTCATAACGGAAGCGTCGCGGTTGCGACACGCACGTTTTTTTCAGGCGTGGCCACGCCGTGTTGAGTTGAAAACATCTCAACTTTTCAGAATGCCACAAGCGCACCGCAGGTCATGTAACAAGATTCAACCAATTAGCTTCCTCTCCTTTTCCGTTACATTGACGTCTCAGCAGAAACACGGAGGAGCAGCTCATCATTGTTGTCCAGGGATTTCCTGAACTTTATGATTTGTCAAGCCCCCAAACTTTTCCTAAATTATAATCCAGCTGGTCCTTGTCAAGTCTGAAATAGGCTTTAAACCTCCCGTTGTCCAGGCGGAGCTCCTGGGTCAGCTGGTGAAATTTCCCAGGTTTTTTACGTTTTTGAAGAATGGGGTCCACCCAAACACTGCGGCGTTTTTTTCTTTTCTGCGTAAATAAATCATGTAGCTGAGTTACAGCAAGGGTTTTCCGTTGGTGGAAATCCATTGCTTAAATTAATGGAGAGCGCGGCTGATGGTTGCTTAGCAACGACAGACACTTCCGGAGCGCAAGCGCCCGAGCACTTTTGGAAAGAAGGAGAAAGCGACGCCCCTAGCGTTTTAAGCGCGATATATTAACGGCCCCTTAAGTTACTTTTATTCAACAAGCAAGTTTCTTCTTGATTGGAAATGACACAGGCGTCTCCCAGAAGATAATAAGACGATGTACAAGAGGCATCATTTTGGAAAATCTCAGTTTTTATTTACATTGGAACAAAAAGTGGCATGTCCAACTTTATTCATACCTTTGGCAAACTGCCACAGTCTGTGGGAAAATACCAGTGGAGACGTGCAAAAAGCTCAAAGGTACTAGTGAGAACAAATATACTACTCATTAACTTCTAAAAAAGATGTTCATATACAGTTGCATTGGCCTTGCTGCAAGTGAACTGAATAGACAGCATTAAACTATTAACAAATTAATGTTGTAACATTACATTGCTAGGATGCAGCTGGCTGGCTAAGTGTTTAATAAACAATAAGTTCCCTCCTGTCTGCTGACAGCACCCCAGAACGAACCTCACCTAGTATAGGCCATTAATGATGACTTTTTACGGCAAACAATGAGTTTGATTTTATAACGTCAGTATGTCTGTCCCATATTGGATACCTATTGAAATACCCATCATGATGCTTTTGATGACGTTCAGCCTTACTGTCAACAGTAAACAGTTAACTGCCAAAATGAGCAAGACAAAACACACATTTATTAAAGTATAATTTTGTGTAAATTGCCACCATAGGCCTTTGTACTGCGCAATGCTGTCAATACAAGAAGTGCCTGAGGCTAAGAGGACTTGGAGCAATACCTGTAGTGACATTCATATGGAACAGTTTGAGCTTGGGGCCAGGTATTTAAGAACTGGTTGCACAGGCTAAGCAAAAAGATGGCTGGCGCCATTGTAAGAGTGTGTGTGTGTGTGTGTGTTTGGGGGCGGGGGTCAGGGGGAGAGCAGTAAACAGTACAGGTCAAGCAGCAACAAACCCAAGCACCCAGCCAACTACAACAGCAATCATGCAATTGCAAGGACGTTTGAAATGTGACCTCCAAATGCCAGCTCGAATAGCGCTGTTAGTGTACATACCTTCAATTCTCTGTTTCCGTTCCTGCCGCTCCGCTCACTTTAACTGTGGGTTGCCACCATTAACAAATGCAAATTATTTCAGAGTGCCAGGGCCAGGCATACTTCAAAGCCAATGAGGTGCAATCTGAGCTTGTTCGTTTGGACTTCAACAGGTCAGGCCGTGGCAAACGGAATCAAAATGCTTTGAGGTGCTCTCATGCCAATTCATGAACGTGCTTAATGTGCCGCAGCGAATGAACCAGTTACAAAACAGCCACCAGAAATATTCACAACACGTTCTTCCCATCTGCATTTGATTAGAAAGCTAAGCTTTGACCAAACAATTATTTCTAATGCCATGAGTTCAGAGAAGATGCGACTGTTGGAGTGACTCTACACTGCGGCTATGGGGCTTTACACAATGATCTGGGGACTGTTTTGGTAGGTATGTGTTCTTTGTATGTCCAGGGTTTTGAGAAGGGCCTGGTATAAATTAAATATCATCTTCACACCCGTTAGAGACTCTTCATTTATTATCAACTAAGGCAACTGCTGCCCTGCTTAAATGGATTTTGTGTACAGAAATTGTGAAAAATTTCTTTTTATTAATACATTTTATAGCATTTTTATGTGAAATTACTAGTCCATTCCAACGCGTCAGAAAAAAGTTCTTGAAATGACGCGACTTTTGCCATATCGCCCACCACTACATGGAAACAGATGTTTTGCAAAGATCTGTCACAGAGAAAGCATCAATACCAGGACTACTATAGTTTACCCTTTTTGGCAAAGGAGACCTCCTCATGTCAAGATTAGTCATAGAATCACATTGTGAAAGATGCGTAAGCCGCAGGAATCGTGTGCGCATTTGTTGTTTTATTGTGTTACCAAATATAGAGCTCTCTATCAAAACCAATGGACACCTTCCAAGAAGTCTTCGGTGAGTCATTCCTATCTGACTGCCCGAAAACAATGACAGCAAAATGGCTCATTAAAAACAAAATGCAAATGGGCAATTGCAGCCTAAATTATTTTGTGGAATTAATTTGCTAATTGCCCCTTGGTGGGGATAAAACCAGAGGATTAGTTCCAGAGACACAAGTCACCATTATCAGGATTACAGGGAATCTGCCAGTATTACTGTCACACTCGCTTCAAGGAGAGGAACAGTGGTGCCAAAGATGAACATCAAGCTTTTGCAGAACTACCAAGTTACACAATGGCAATGAATTTGGACACAGGCAATGAATCAAAGCTCCATGACATCTGGTCAAGGCAAAAAATTACTCAGGTATCCAAATTATGACATTGCTTCCTTCTGGGAATGTCTGATCTCACAGGTGCAAAGACCACAAATGGCTAAAACAATAAGTGAACCCTCCAAACTCACCTGAAAGTGTCTAAAGCTTCTTATGATCATGCATATATCACAAATATAACTGATCAAGAAAATGTAGCTCTCACTTAAAATCATCAGTACTATGTGCAATATCGTATTATTAAGTGCAATAGTCTCACCATGTGCGCCACTAAGATCATTTATCGTCTACAGGCCCTACTGTGCTCCTATTAAATCATCTAATTGTAAGTTATTTATCCAATATTTCTGTATATAGCATTTATATAGTACTTCTGCTGTTTAGATTATATTTTAATTAAACTTTGTATTTTATATTGTTCTGTCCTCAAGAATCAATACAGTTTTCTGATTCTTAATGTCCCATTCACTGGCCAGCACTGGGGGTAAAAGAGGAGAACGCTGATTAGGGGGAGAGATGGTCATCCATCCCAACAACAGGATCAATATCTGAAAAAAATCTGAATTAAAAACATCACGACTACAGCCATGTTGCTCCATATTCTAGTAATAACACTAGAGCTAGGAGGCAAGAAGAGTGTTGGAGTGGCTTTTTGACTGGTGCTTGAAGTATAGAAGCCTGTTCAGACCCATTAGACATTAAAATGTATAACAGGGATGCACAATAGTGTTGTCAAAAGACCCGGTACTTCGGTACCAAGACGGTACTAAAAAAATTAAATGTTATGGTACCTGGTTTTCTGAAGTACTGGTAGTACCAAGCACCCGGTCGACCCGGTTCTTGCTGCGCTACCTGATAGGTGCGTACTGTGCAGTTGTGTCTTCTTCGTAAAAGCACAGAGACATGGCAACCGGCGATGCTGCTGCTGATGAGGCGGCTCTGAATCCGCTCGTTGGAAAGAAAGGAGGAAAGAGCCGCGTGTGGAAGTATTTTCTTTTTGCGGCTGATGACAAGAACATCTCTGATCACCAGAAACCCATTTGTAAGCGTGTCATTGAAGTTTTATGTCAAAAGGAGGAAATACATCAAACCTTATATATAACACCTCAAAGACCGTCACCCAGATTTAATGAAAGAATCCAAGCAGCTCAGTTTTAATTTTATTTTATATCTAGAGCTTTTGTTATAAAAAATATACCCTATATTAGTATGAACGTCGGATTGATATAAACATTGCCATAGTGCGGCTAATGCTAACGTGAGTATCAGAATAGTTTCTTTATTAACTATTTAATCCTCCTATGGCGTTTAAAACAGGAAATAATAGTGTACTAGTTTTACACACCAGAGGCTTTTAAATGACCTGTGTAGCCAAATTATGTGTGTTAGAGAACAAATGTCTGGTTAATGTTTGTATCTGTAAAAGCGATCCATCAGAAAAGCAGCTCTAGGTTATGAAATACGGTTTGCACAGTTTGATGAAATAAAAGTCCAATCAAACACAGTCCTGTATAGTTTGGCAAGGCTTTACAATAAGATACCATTCATTTACAGACTTCATATGTTATCTATCACCAAGTTACAGTGAGTGAACATTAAGTACCGGGTCTTTTGACAACACTATACAAATGTTTAAGTTTCTAAATAAGAAGAGTGTGTTATTCAGTCATGTTTGTTTGCTTATTTTGTTTGTTTTATATTATATTGTTTGTTATTAATAAAAAATAGCTTGTTGTTCAATTCATGTTTTTTGAATTGGTACCGAGAACCGTGGGTTTTCACTGGTATTGGTACCGAATACTGAAATTTTGGTACCGTGACAACACTAATGCACAATAATATCAAAATTGTATTGGTATCATCAGAGATTTTACAGATGAGTTGATTTGTACTAGGCCTGCATGATATTAGGAAAATATGCGATATGCGATAATGTTGTTGAATGTTGCGATGGCGATATCACATGCGATAATTGAGCAAAAACTAAGCCTTTGTAGTGTTCATGTTTTTCTGCTTTGGATTTGCTGGTAACATAGACTCCAGATGCTGACTAGTCTATGCAGAAAGAAAAACTAAATGCAATATTTTCATTCCAACAAGTTTTTTTTTTTTAAAGAATTTACTTTGCCCTCTTCTATGTGGCACTGAGTGAAGAGTTTTGGGAAAACACCTTTTATTGCTGTTCAGTCAGTCTTTTGCGATACAGATATTGCGCATGTTGATATCGCAATGACTAAATTTGCGATTTATTGCCACAGTTTCATGCAATCAATTTATCTGTTCTTGGCTTTCAGAGAATAATGAAACTCAGAAAAGCAAAAATGATCCAAGGTGTTGTATAGTGGAAGGCTAGTGACATTCCCTCTGTGGTTTTGCATTACACACTTCTGACAGGAAAAAAAGAGAAAAAAAACCCCGCAAAATTACTGGAAGCAGGGTGTTCACTGTATGCTTATCAGGCTTACATAATTTCCTATGCTCCTTACCATCATGAGGAGTGGCTCGGCTTCAGATGCAAACAAGGCCTTTAAACCCTCAGCAAGTTGCTGCCTACACAGGCGCCCTGAGTGCGGCATGAGCTTGGAAGTGCAGGGGCACTTAGGTGAATAAAGGTGTTTGTCACGGAGGCTTATGAACAACAGAGTGCACTTAATAGATCACACAGTGTCTGTTACGATGATGGATGTGCTATTGAAAAGTGCATACAAGCACCACCTTGCTGTTTGTCATCAAATCCCAGAGCCAATGCTTAAGCAGTTTCACATCAAGCCTAGTTTTACTGAACTGCACCTGTTGAATGTCTGGAATAGAAGCTTTCCAAAGTCTTGCTTCATTTCCCGAACGTGTATCAGGTCTATTTAGCCTGAGATTATTAGAGATATCAGATTTTGGATGCCTGCTCCCTGTTAGCTCTTTAGGAGCTGCTTGGGCGTATCCTTGCCTTTCAAAATGGGGTTTGATGTATTACACTGTTATCAACTAATCTATATCATCTCATTTAGCAGGTTTTCACTAATACCAGTCATTAACTAGGGCTGAGAAGTGTAACGGTAATAAGGCATGGCACATTATTTGGAAAAAAATATATATATATTTTTTATCCCAAACATGCTCATAAAGTGCATTTTTGTTCTTTATGGGCATTTGTGGGTGACACCATTTTTTAAAACCCCCAGTAGCGGTTCTTATTATTACATGTTTTTGAATGACAATAATTTTGGTTCTGTCACATAAGAGCTTCAAACAAGTTCAGCATGACATCTTGAAACCTCAAGCATTAACACAAGCTTCTATACAAGGAGCTGTTTTGCTGTACAATGACCACTCGCGTTCTGAGGGTTAACAATAATAAAGGTGTCAAATGTCTATTCCATTTCTGGAGAATTCCACCTATTCATATCTCGTATGCCTAAACGGTTAGTGGCTCACCGATTGGTGGCTAAAAGCTGCACACACCACAGAACACATCTGACTGGTGATCTTACGCCAACACTGATGCACAAACAAATTAGACGCATTCTCTAGTCCAAAAGAACCAATGAATACTTGATGAGGTGGGCACAAGCATTCCACTAGTCAAACGAACTGGGCTCTGAGGGTCATACACTCAGATGCAGTTTGGGTTGCCAAGTGAAGTACACCCTTAGTGTTCTGGCTTGCTCTCAAGTGATGACAACAGCAGCAGAGGCAAAAGAAGGCAGCTGATACTGTGATCTATGGGGCAAGCAGTCTGTCTAAGTTTGTAGATGTCACATAGATCTGGCCAGGGATTACCAAACCACCACCAATGGCGTATTAGTTTAAACCTGTTTAACACGAAACTTTAAATGTGCTACTCGAAACTACTGTGCACCAATTTAAGCTCAAACACTTTCAGTGGCAAGACGTTCAGTCTTAAAGAAACACTATATAATCGCAGCTAGGCAAGAGTTTAAACTCTGCATTTTTCATTCATTTAAATTACGCAAGAAGAATTGAACTAATTGCACAAGACTGTGATTGATATGAAATTACAACATGCTGGTGTTCTCAACATTCCCTGCAATAATTGCAACATCGAAGGGTTACGGAATGTCAAACATCAATAAGTCGTTTTTAGACCATGGGACCGTTATGTCCTTTATCCAGCTGGCATTTCCCTGATTAACCCACGTTACAGATGTTTCATGCCCAGTGATCCAGACAGACTAGATGTTAAGATCTTGTTTCGGTCCTTGATTAAAGATGCTAGCTAAGAGCTAATCTCAAGCCTGGCTGCCTTGTACCATGCCCAAGCACGACTATGCCCCGCTCCGGAAATGCCCTGCCAGCCTGTGCTCATATTGCGCTAAATGTTCCCGACTCGGGTACGCTTACATCATCACATCAATCACTGATTTATTCTTTTCGTCCGGTGAGCTGCCAGGTTTACAGGGTGTATCCCATACTGAACCAGCATGTTTTTTTAACTTGTCACATTATTCAACGGTTCTTTGTACCACAAGCATGAGGGTAGTTGCCAGTTTTACCAAATAGATTTTTGTGTGTATTCCGGTCAAATTTCCAGCAAACACTGCAACTCTGCTGTAGATTCCTCTGTCGCCATGTTTGTTACGTTTTCATTAAATGAGAAATTTTCATTAAATGCATTGGAGGGCTGCGCCGGGGCTCAACTAAACTGTACCAGGCCTGGGCACAGTACAGAGAGACCACACTAGTTACTTTTGTTGAGAGTGGGGCACAGTATGGTGTGAGGACAGCCTTAGTCTTGATTTCTCGCTCACTAAGACTCTCTTTTTTCAACTCCATTTTACTGAACATTTACTTTCCACGCTCGGGATCAGAATAACTCAGTGGGAATTTCTGTAAAGCTCGAGAACTCTCTACACTGTACTGCTGCGAATAAAGCGGAACATGTGCACTTTGTTCATCAATAAATCTCTCTCCTCTGCCGGCTTATGCTCTTTGGTCTTTTGAGCACAAAGGAGCTCTATGTGATGAAAGCGAAAGCACAGTTGAAGAAAATGCATTTGTGTGACATTTTTGTTGAACCCTACTTTTTTTTTTTCCTTTTCACAAATATATTCATATCTCCCCAGTGCCCACATCTCTGTGCATACTTCTTACGACCACCAGCGCTGCAGAACCTCTCAGCAACAATATGGAGCGCATCAGGGCCCGAGCGATGTATCGGTCTCTGATTATATTAGCTGATGTCAAGGTCTTATGTATTTATCTGGAGAACTCAAACCAAATATTTTTTAAAGTTTAGTGTGAAGAAAACCATTTGTTTCTTATTTAACAGTCTATAGACAATCATGTACCATCATGTCAGTAAGTAAAAAACTCATGGATTAAAGCAAAAAGAAATAATCTGACAGAAGAGATGACGGGAGCATAAGCTCTCGCAGCACTCGCAACACTGTCCTGAATATCGAGCTTCGGAGTTTTGGCTTCTTTATCTATTTAAGCGATGGGTTTTCTCCCCTGTTTTCAGACCTGTTTTAGCTACTATTAGTGAATGAGACCCTTCATGACACACTACTGACTTCCAATCTTAGAACTTCCGTTCTATTCCGATCTTTTT
>JBBJLR010000002.1:3632167-3642253 GCA_037577145.1 Brachypetersius gabonensis | reverse complement strand
GTCTCATTGTGTACAGGTGTGCCTTATATTGGGACCAATACCAAAAGACAACCTTTTTCAATGTGGCATCAATTTCATCATTCAGTGGGTATAAAAAGCTGGTATTGTCTGAGTGTTGGGTCACCATGCACAGGAATTGTCAGCGTTGCTGGAGAAGGTGAGGTGAGCGATACGCCGAGGTCAACATGGTCCCCAGGGTTTGCTTTGGTGGAGGAGGTGCAGCAGTCTGGGCAGGCATCACCAGTCAGCGCAGGACAGATTTGGTTGTTGTACACGGCTCAGTCACTGCACACTCTTACCTCAGAGACATCATAGAACCCATCATACCCCAATTCCACCAGCACACCCCCAACTTTCTGTTCATGGATGATGATGCTCCACCACATCGTGGCAGAATTGTCGCAGCTCGACTTCAGGAAGTTGGAGCGCTTCATATGGTATGGCCATCAATGTCCCCTGACCTGAACCCCATAGAGCATGTCTGGGACCATGTTTGGGGCTGTCCGTTGTAAATTTTTTGGGTAATATTAAACTAATGAAAATGGTGTTTCTTCTCATGCATTAGTAATATTAAAAGGGAACTTTTACTTATGTCATTAAAATTCAGAGCAAATAGGACAAGCACTCATGTAAACAATATCCGTAACTTGTGTGTATGTATAAACACATATATAATAGGGGTACTGAATGAACACATTAACTTTGATGAAAAAACAATTGCATGCTATCGTATATAAGGAATTTTTGTATCATTTGACTGATGGGGGAACATTGGACATACTGTTGGGGGGCACAGGAACGGAAGTGGGGGTGATATACCATGTTGGACTACACCAGGTCTAAAAAATCACCTCAAGGCAAAATGTTTAGGAGCTAACTGGGTGGTCCAAGTCAGCACAGCCTGATCCCAGCGCCAGCAGCGGTGCTGGACCAGGCACATAGACCCAAACTGAGCGCGTCTACCTTTGACACACTAACTCTGAGAAAACGGTCTCTGCTGCGGAGTTTATTTTGTCTCTTACATTGTTGGAGAAAGTGTGATGCGGGTGTTATTCTATTGTTACTTCTAGGTTACAATAGTAACATACCCCCCCAAAAGTGAGTAGTTGCGCCACTGCCCGTGTGTGTATGTACATTGCCTTAAACTGCACATTTTACATGGACTTATTTCGGCCATTGTTCTTGCTGAAGCATTTTCTATATTAGGTTAAACTGCACATGAACAGTGCAAAAAAAGTTTTGGTGTAAACACTTGATCAGATTAATTAGAGAGCTTGTAATTGGTTTGATCATTTTTTAATCGCTTGACATTCTAAACAGGAGCTAGGAATTAATGCAAGGAGTGAATATATATATCCTTGCATTAATTGCTAGCTCCTTTTTAGAATGCCATTGAATTTGTTAGCCCTGCACTTCCGTGCCTCGGTCGAGTGTTTTGCGGTGTGTAATATGAGGTTGAAAGGAAGCTAGTGCTTTACAGTGAGCAGGTGAAAAGCAGAGAGGTCTTAATTATTTTCACCTCTCTAGATGGATTGCCCAGGGTCAGGGGAATGACGCATGAGGAGGGAAAAAAAAGGTAACTTCCCCTGAAGCAAAAAAGCTCTGGAAAAAAAAGATAGGAGGCCTACTAAAGTATTTTCTTATCTTTCGCCTGAAGGAACAGCTTGAACTGGTAAAAGATCTCTTTAAGTTGGGGATGAACTTAAATATTGAACATCACTGGATTTTTATGTTTACATTACAGGTCTTTTGGTGTGGACCCAAAAGTCTGGCTTTTATAAAATTGTACAAAGGATGTTAATATAAAATTGTACAAAGGGTGTCGACCCCACCCTTTAGTTCCTGCTGCTACCTGCCAGAGTGTGGCCTTGTGCTCCAAGGCGATCATTCTTAATTAATCTTATAGCTGAAATCTTCTTTAGTTGGAAGCTAACTGCAGGTTACGCTTTCTCACTGGCCCGGCCCATCCACCACTGAATAAACAGTGAGCCGGATGGCCTGTGCCAAGTGGGGTGGCAGCCAAAGGCATGGCAGCTTGGCAGGGAATGGTGCCACGACGATAAATTCCTCACAGCACGGCTGCGTCTGTCGCCGGACGCACCGTTCTACTCGCCATCTCCACCTCATTGTTGTGCTGATGGGCTTTGGCACCGGCAGCCTGACCGCAGGCAAATGCAGAGGTATGAATGTTGGCCTACACAGACTAAACACATAGTGTATACATGGAAATGAGTATGGTGTATTAAAGAATGTGGTTGCAGCATAAAAAAGGAAATTGATTTAGGGTAACCATGAAGATTGGTTAAGGATGACGTGTGTAGTGTAACAATTGGTGTAGCATATGCAATGTGTGTAGTGTTACAGTGGAAATGGATGTAGCATAATAATAGAGGTGGGTTAAGCATAACAGTGGAAATCAGTGTAGCGTACCCGTGAAGATTATCATAACATTGTGTGTTGTGTTGCCCTTATCCAGCTCCAAAGCAATGTAGCTCATTTTACCTGTGTATCAGTGGTGTTTATTTCATATCGTCCTCCACTTCCATGTACGTACTTTCTCTAGTTATATTTGTATAATCAGAATGTAACTATAACTATGGAAAGGAATGTATTGCAATAATGAAGCTAAGTGTATATCATAGCATACAAATGGTGATGGGTGTCATAAGTTCATGGAAGTGAGTGTAGAGTGATCATGGAGATTGCCCATCTCAGATGGCTGTGGCTTATGCATGGTAATTAGTAGCATAGTGTAATAATGCTATCCATGGAAACGTATATATCCTATTCAAACTGTTGCCGATGTAGTATACTTCAAACGAGTATACAATTTTTAATTAGAAATGATATTCTAAATATATTTCTACCATGTTCTGCAGTTTGAGCATAAGTAACAGTATGGTGTCATAATTTTCATTTAGAAACATTCATTAATAAATATTCATTAGTGCATTCCACCAATGGTGCAAGCAGTTTCTCTGTATTATCCAATTTGATATTTTTCTTTGAGGTAATATAACTCTTCCTGGCTTCCTGAACTATTGGCATTATGGGTGCGACGATATAATTGAGTTGCTGTGGGAGTTGTCTTTTATAGATCTTTGTCTTTTTAAGATTCAGAGCTTAGAATAGCTAGACAACTCAACAACGTAACAAAGCACTTGTGTTTTCATAACCATGACTCCAATATTGATTGATAGCATTCATAAATATCCACCAAAATGATCTGTCCATTATGCCCATTGTTTCGGGGTCATATTAAAGGGACTAGCTTTGAACAGAAATTGACTAGGCCAGTGACTGAAACCATGCAATTAACTTCTACCCATCCATCGTGAGAATCTGGACTTAAACTATCCTGTGCCACAGTGGCAGTGGCCAACTTCTCGTTAATCAGTTTAGCTTCTGGTGGCTCCCCTAATCTGATCCACCAGACACCTCCAATAGATGCTCTTAAGGGTTTATCAACTTCATCAGGTGTGTTGGGACATTGTAAGAGAATGGAAAACGGCCAAAAGTAGGGGACTGTCAAAGATCATGAGGGACGTTTCCCATAATTTCTAGGGCAGTAGTTCCTAACATCCTGGAGGTCCCTTAACCTGCACAATGGAGTATTTCTTGTTTGAACATCTATTTTAGTTAATTAGTTGCATCAGGTGTGTTTGGTGCATTCCAAACATTAAAGGCACTTTTCCATAGGTATACAGGAATTGTGCATTACCTAAACCGCACTGTGATGGCATGGAACAGCATGCTTTGATTATCCAGTTTATCTCAGTGCAATAACAGTTCTCTCACATCCATGAAGCTGAACCAGTGGAAAGTGTTTTGGCGTTTCTGTATAGCCTTGTCTGAATTGTATTTTTTTTTCTCGCCATTCCTTAGCTGCGTACTAGATGCCTAACCCGGCTACATTGTTTGGGATGGCTGTGTGGTACAGCTTTATGTTAAAGATAAATGTTTGTTTCATTGAAAACTCCCAATTCAATTTTATTTATATAGCGCTTTTAACAATGGTCATTGTCACAAAGCAGCTTCACAAAATGAAATTGTGTGTATGAATGTGTGTGAATGAGGTGCCAAGGGTGACGGCGACAGTGGCAAGGAAAAACTCCCTAAGATGGCAATAGGAAGAAACCTTGAGAGGAACTGGACTCAATCAGGGAACCCATCCTCATTTGGATGATAACAGATAGAAATGATGGAACATCATGAGTGTTATGCAGCTGAAGGTTCAATATAACAGAAGTTCTTTAAGTTAACATGAAGTCCAGATCAGGATAGGGATGAGTCAGTAGGTGCAAAAGGTAGATGGGGTCTGAATCACTGGAAGCACAGGAGCAGCATCCGCACTCGTGTGCGGGTCATGTTATTTGTAACTGAAAACATTTGTCCATGGTACGGCACAGTGGAAAAGCCAGTAGGGGCCCTCCTAGAACATCAGAGAGCGTTGCATAGCAGTAGAACTGAATCTTTGTTGAACCCAGAGTTGAACTCACTCTTACTGTTCATAGCTGCGTGTTTGTTTTTAACAAACTTATTATAGATTTTGCTCTGAGGGTAACCTGTGATAACCATCCATCTTCATCATCATCTTCATCATCACTACCATCCTGTTGATAACTCAAACCTATCAGGTAGTACAATCAGGTACAATGCTAGTTTCTAAATATTTTTGCTCACCACATTCTGTGATCTTAACAAGAGATAAGGGTCTCATAATGTTTCCATGATGTCAGAGACGGCAAATGAGAACTTGCCCCAAGTGCTTGTGACAGAATGCTTTTTTCAGGTCCTTCGCCCTTTATGTTTCCCAGCTGACCGCCTACTGAGGTGTCGTCCCAAACCTCTGGGAGCCGGCAGGGAGTCCCGGCTCTGTTTACCTTCACCCGCTGGCTGCAGAATGGACACCGCTGTTATTGACCGTTCAGGCCGAGATAACCCTTCATGCTACAAAACACCAGCCAGGTTCAACAGTGCTAAACTCTCCAGACAGCAGGGCATGGTTTGTGGGTAGTATACCTGCATCCGGGAGCAGTGAATTCAAAGTTTGCGATGAGGAAAAAAGCATGCCAATGCGAAGGAAGTGGATGTGGTTTGGGTGGTTTCTGAAGCAGAAGTTCGTAGGGAAATGTTGAGATTGAGATCTAGGTCGACAGCTGCAGAGTCTTTAGCCTTGAGTCTCATGAGGCGTTAGGGGAATATTCTTGGAAGAAGTGGGCATGATGCAAGTCTGTTGAGGGTCTATGAATGATACTGATACTGACATCCACTTGAGAACTTGTGAAACAGTGTCACCATTGATTGCTCTAATATTCCTGTAATGTTCCTCTATCTCTTAACCACTAAGAACTCTCTCTTTAATGGGCATCATCACACAAACTGTACAGTTCTACCCCCTAATCAGGCTTGTGATGCACAGGGTTCAAAGAAATGGTGAAATAACACAAATTTTGTGTATTCTGTGCCTTCTCACATGAACATCAGATCTTGAGAGTTTAAACAGTACTGTGCTCTGTAGGTCTGATTTTCAGAAACTGTGTAGCCAGTTGATACAATGCACTGGGACAAGACTGGGAGCTTTGGGACCTTTTGTGGTTATTTTGTGTCATACACAGTGTTAGAGTTCATATAATCAGCTGGGAAATCTAAGTGAGTCAGGTAATACAGGGAGAGGTGTTGATATTTTTTTTTTCTACAAAAAATGAAATAACTATGATCATGTAAACCAAGAATTGGAAAATGTAGGCAAAAACAACCTATGTACTGAACATGCATAGGTCTTCTTTGGGTGGAATATATAAGATGGAATAACTCCCAGTCAGTTATGCTGATGTGTTTTTAAGCTAATTTAAAGTTATGATGCCAATTTCTTTTATCATTTATAGCCTCTTGTTCCTGAAGTCCAAAGAAGGATTAGTTTTTGACCAACTATTCAGTTGTGTAGGTCAAGTTTGGCTAATAACATAATAAAGCCTGTTTTTTCCAGCCAGCTTGCTGTGCAGTTATCCATCATCTCTGGTGCATCATTAACTTAAATTAATGCTTGAATTAATGTGAGCTGAACTAAAAATAGAGCTGCATCCATGATGTAACATATGGTCACGAAACAGAACCAACTCCATTTTTACCCCCTCTCCACCAAGGCAGTTTGAGGGCTGGTTCTACAGTCTAAGACCTGGCTCGCGGCCAGAAGAACTGCTCCCATAGAATACAAACACTTCCTAGGATATACTGGGACTATTGTGACCAGTGAGACTAATTAAACTTTACCACCCTTTAAGAAAAAACAAGCAAGGAAAAACAGAGTTTCAGTGAAGCAGCTTATGTATTCCTCCTTTGTTATTGCTGTGCTTGGCTCTGGGGTTGCTGGCTAGTTGGAGATCTTTACAGATTTATATAATGATGGCTCTGCGATGGCTGATGTTAAAACCAATTCGGTTCTTAATAGGTTCCTGAACCGGCGCTAACACCTGCCACCTAGCATCTCTTGAATAAGGTGTTCACAACCATTAGGTGTCTGCATACTTTTGGCCATATAGTGGATTACATCCAAGACAAAAGAGCAAAGAAGGACTGCGTTGAGAAATATGTTATGCAGAACCAATGCAGAGCAAGAGCAGAGCAAACCAATGCAGGAACACTGTTTTTGAAAGAGTAAACCCCTTTGTTTACCCCTTTGTTTACCTATTCACCTTCTCTCCCTCTTACACTTCATTGTGCCCTTTCCTTTCCTTTCCTTGTAATCTCTTTTGACTGTGAGTGAAACTCCCTGCTGTTTCTCCCCCCAGCTCCTTTCCTTGTGGAGTGAGATGCGCTAGCAGCAGCGAAGAGCTAGCGGTTATGCGTGGGCACCCAGCTAATGGCCTCTCTCCAGCAATTAAAAAGCCACTTCATTTCATCTTGTTCATTCATTGTTATCAGTGATAACTCTTTAATGTGGCCACTCGTGCAGGACCAGGCCATTTCCACATGGCTTGAAAATGGTCGCTTTTTTTTAATGCAGGCCTGCACAACCGCAATTCGACATGTCATCAGAGAGAAACATCAGATAGCTGTAATTGCTGTGTTTGCCGCCGTTCGAAATAGCCTTCCAGTCTGCGCTTTTAATTCCTCTCAGTATCTCAACAGGCCGGCTTGCGGTTTTGCAACAAATGGCGGACAACAGAGGACGGGTAATGAATGTCATTTGGCTACTTATTTGAACACGTCTTCAGCCAGTCTCACTTCAGATGTCTTCTTCTGAGAGGGGCGAAATGCAGCATAATGCCTAAAGTTCCCAATATAACTTGTGAAGTGAGTGTTGCGATTTATTAAAGAGGTGCAACAGACCCTTAGAAGTCACATTAGAACCAAAAAGGGGAGGTTACTGCTCATTTGTACCTTTGCTTCATTGCATGCACATTTAGAAAAGTTTCATTCATGAAAAACTGGCAGGCAGTGAGAAAAATACCCCACGGCAAACAGGTGGTCCCTATGCTCCAATGTTGGCTGGCTGTATCTCCTTGGCAGTGCACAGGGCTTTAACATCACTGGAAAGTTTGCTTAATAATTCTTCATTTGAAGCATGTCTTCTCTCTGTTTGATTAAAACTCGGAAAACAAAAACGTCTATGAAAAAAAAACGTTTAAGGGAAAATCAGAATAGAACCTTAGAGTTTAAATGGCATGAAACAAGTCCTTGTTACTGAATTTGCTAAATTTACATTTACACTTTTGGCAGATCCAGAGCGATGCACACCAGTGCCTCGACAGCGTGACTCTTGAATTACTACAGGCCAGAGATGCTCACAAGTCATTTTTACCAAGTCCAAGTCAAGTCTCAAGTCTTTATGCTGGAGTCCAAGTCAAGTCTCAAGTTTTTGAGTGGCCATGTTTACAAACGGCGACTCTAAATGTGGGATTTTTGAGCTGTAAATTTGAGCTCTGACGTTTAGAAGATATGCTAATTGGCCACGCCCCGTGATTACAATTGGCTGTTGCTAAGCAGGGGGCGGGGCTGTCTGCTGTGAATTGCCCTCACCAACATGGAGGATTTGCCTTAAATTATCTTTAATCTAAATATTAAATATGAAAAATACATCTCCACTCTAAATATGAAACTCCACAGTTCAATGGGGCTCAGTGACTCCTTTCCAACGACCCCTCGAAAACCGTTATAAGCTGAAAACTTTTTGTCACCTTGGACAAAAGTAATGGGACACTGGAGTGAGGTGAACGGATTTCGGGTCGTTGGAAAGAGTGCGAGATATAAATAAATAATTCCATGAAATGAACATTGTTTACTAGTTATGACTCACTAGTCGCAGCACCCGAGTCAGGTGTCAAGTCATTGAGGGCTTGTCTGAAGTCAAACCTTTGTTTATGAGACTTAAGTGCAACTCGAGTCCGAGTCACAGACTCGAGTCCCCATCTCTACTACAGGCCAAGTAACACACCTTAAAAAAACCCTGTCAAAAACGTCAGAGGGTAATACACAGTTAGCAAAAGACTTACAAGAGTTAATGGGGTAGGTGGCCATGTGTTTTTTTTTTTTTTCCTCCATGCATAGCTCCTTGACAAGGTGGGTCTTCAGACGACACTTGAAAACAGCGAGGGACTCATGAGCTTTTAACTCCACTTTAAATCCACAATTACTAAACTAATGGGTTAGTTTAAAAAAAAAAACTTGGGTTTTGTAAGTGATATTGTGAGCTTGATAAGTGACATTGTTGGTCTCACACTTACATTGTCTGTTTGATATTGACATTGTGGGTTTAAAAGTGACACTTTGAATTTACTACTGATGTTGTAGGTTTGATATTGATCTTGTGGGTCTGATAAGTGATGCATTGGGTTTGATGAGTGACATTGTGGGCTTGACAGACGATGTGCTTTCTGACACCATTTAATACAGAAACTATACATCCTCCTAACTTTTAAGTTTAGGAAACTGGTAATATATCACTCAAACTGTTGATATACTGGATCTGGTTTTGAGTGACTGATGTTTGGTGATTAGTTTTAAAACTCTAGCTCATCACTTTGGAGAATGCACAGTCACCGCTCTACAGCATAATACTGCTTCATACCCCTCTCGCTGATGCTTGGCTTTGGGCATGATGACCTCTTGTCCACAAACGTCTCATTCTATTAACAGTTCTGTGTGCAAATTACTCAAGATAAATGTGTGCAATTCACCAACCAAAGGGGGTGTTTGGATACATTTGAACTTGATGTGTGAAAAGGTGTAGAAAGCTTCAAGGAGAAAATGGCCCCATTATGTCATAAGGTCACATCTGCAGTATCTGAACTGGCACACTTCTCAAGCACAGGAACTCTGGAAGCAGTCACTTTCTTGGAGTGCTCTTAGTACTCTTGTGCTCTAGCCTGTTAACTCGCCTCATCCCTCTTTATAAAAGAGGGCTCCTTAATCTCATTAGGGCACCACCAGAAAATCTCCACACCACACAGTCACTGGACCTGGGTGAGGCTTATACTGGACCTGGGCAGGCATTCCTTTTCTAGCGACTGTCATATCTATTGTTAGCCCCCCCTCCCCCCCCCCCCCCACACACACAGTATATAGTGTTTGCAAAAGTTTGGCACCCCTGGTTACATTTTTCTATATACATGACCGCTACAGAAACACACTTCAGCACATTTTAAAACATTTATTGCTTAGCTGATGGACATTCAATGGACATTCTAAGCTTATACCATTAATTATCATTATGGTACATTATAACTTATTTTCTATTCTGCCAATATGCTAAACATAAATAGAAATTGTGCCATTAAAAAATATTAGGAAATTATTTTGTCATTGGACCAGGTGCATTCAAAATTTGTATTCAAATAAAGTATCTCACATGCATCACATCCTACAGTCTCTGTTTGTTTTCAGATAGATAGATAAGTTGATAGATAGGTTGGTTGATAGGTTGATAGATAGTTTGATAGGCGAATAGATAGGTTGATAGGCTGATAGATAGGCTGATAGATAGGTTGGTTGATAGGTTGATAGATAGGTTGATAGGTTGATTGATAGGTTGATAGGATGATTGATGGGTTGATAGATAGGTTGATGGGTTGATAGGTTGATAGG
>JBBJLR010000002.1:3612656-3631370 GCA_037577145.1 Brachypetersius gabonensis | reverse complement strand
GTTGATGGGTTGATAGATGGGTTGATGGATGGGTTGATAGATAGGCTGATGGATAGGCTGATAGATAGGCTGATAGGCTGATAGGCTGATGGGTTGATAGATAGGTTGATAGATAGGTTGATAGATAGGTTGATAGATAGGTTGATAGATAGGTTGATAGATGGGTTGATAGATGGGTTGATAGATGGGTTGATAGATGGGTTGATAGATGGGTTGATAGATGGGTTGATGGGTTGATAGATAGGTTGATGGATGGGTTGATAGATAGGCTGATAGATAGGCTGATAGGTTGATAGATAGGTTGATAGATAGGCTGATAGGTTGATAGATAGGTTGATAGGTTGATAGGCTGATAGATAGATAGAGAGACAGAGATAGAGAAGGAAAAAATAAATAAAGAGAACAATCGACATCTCGCCCACACGCCTGCCCTGAAATGTAGGTAATGTTAAGTAACGCCTGTCTCTCGTCTGGAAATATCGCTTATGGAAAACAGACCGGAAACATTGACATAACCCCTTCGTGTAGTAGTTAGAGAGCAGGCTCCAGTTGTTGTGAAAGATTTGGATCTTTATGTAAAAAAGCTAAATCTGCTCGCACCCCCCCCCCCCTCATCTGTGTTTGAAAGTAAGGGCAGACTGGGGCTTTAGCAGTGGGGCCTCCATCAGTTCCCAGTAATCTGATTATGGTGTGTCCATATTTGTGTGTGGTGGTGGTTGGGGTAAGGGGTGTGTGTGAGGGGTAGGGTTTATCCAGACTTACACGGAATGTCTACTATTTTTTGTCCAAATGTATTTAGGTTTGTTGTAAAAGAACTTTTAACCGAGCGGTTGGTGAGAGTAGCTGCATGTCTAGTTGACACAGAAGAGTCAGATGCAAAAATGAACAAGGACCCAGACCTGCTCCTGTGGTCTAAAGTAACCCGGGACATACAGGGGATTACTGCGGATCTGGGTTATGGCTTTGGGAGGGAATGTCTCATGAAATTGAATGAAAATGTAGCCATTAGGCAGGTTCAGTGGAAACTGAAGGCCATGCTAGGTGGCGCAGTGAGAGCTGAAGAACATTTTGCTTGTTCTTCAAAGATACAGTTACAAACCATAACTGTCCAAAACAGTAACTTTACAGGAGAAGGCAAAACCCTTCTACTTTTATTTCTGATGTGAAGAATGTTAATTCCAAGACCAAATTCAGAGCATTGCAATTCCTTCATTTTAAACATAATGGAAAGATTCCATATACAAAAATGTAAATGGAAGAAAAATGAAGATAAATGTTATTTTTGGGTACAGCGAAGATATATCACCCGTTTGTGTAACTTCTGTATGAATGACTGCTACTATTAATAATCATTATAATTAGGGTTCACATTATATAATTATATTTTGAGAGCCTGTTATTAGTTGGTAATTGTGTGTTACAGCATGTTATTTTCTATTAAGCGTCAACAAACCGGTCTGGTGAAACATTACTGCAGGTTTGGGTTTAGGATTAGGGTTTATAGGATTTATCTACTATGCAAATTTCATAAAAGGTCATTTTTTTTACAAGGTGAGAATTTACAAAAGCAGGGGACTCTCAAAATAAAGTGCAATGACGACAACAATAAAAAAATAATAATATAAAGTAGAAGAAATAGAAACTTTATTGAAGAAAATGTTACATTTTATGAGATTTTATGCTAAACAATTTTGCTTGGCTTTTACTGGTCCATTCATCATCAGATGTTTTCACAAGGCGAAGAACATACTAATTTATGGCACAAACGCAGGTAAGCAGGTTTTGACTTGACACACATAATAAAGTATATACTGTATACATTAATTTTAAAACAATGAAACATAGAAGGTAAAAACCCCCACTTTAACACGGATCACCAGGAGCAGTTTCAGTCCATCTGGAATTTTTCTGAGAACTGAACTCGTCACAGATTTTTTGTGCCAATATATAATTTTTTATGCATTTTAGTGCTAAATTATTAAGACAAATATAATTGACTAATTTTAAATATAATAAATATTAACGTAAATTTTGTAATATTAAAATATTTGAAAGTAGCCAATCTGAGAAAGTAGCCAAAATACTTGAAAGTAGCCAATCTGAGAACGTTATTTATTTCTCCTTGGCTGCTGATTGGCTGCTGCACTTTGACGCAGCTGCAGCCAGAATTCCCCCTGTGGAGCGTCTCGAGTGTTCTCATAAAGCCCTGTATTTTTATTACTGTAAATTAAACCAATTTATTACTGTATTTGCCTGCAGAAAATGACCAAAGAAAACACCTGTGCATGAATTGCAGCACAGTCTATACATCGGTATTTACATTCTAGCACTGCGGGAGTTCAGTGTAAACTGTACAGCAGAAATACAGGTTTACCTTTACATTTTCTTTGAGAGTAATGTATTAAATGGAGTTTAAAATGAAACTGAAGTGTCCTGGGAGCATATTTGGGGGTATATTTAGGGTTTACTATAAAAAAGGGGCTTTTTTTAATGTCACATTCTTTGTATGTTATAATAAGTACAAAAGTGGATACATTTTTACAGTAATCCACTCTGGATGACTTTGAATTTCAATCATTAAGATGTAAAAAATGCAAGTCATTTTTAGAAATCTCCTTATAATTGATTAAATTGATCATCTGGCCTATGATTTGAAAGAGATACTCCAGACCAAAAACCTACTCTACACTAAAAGAAGTTATTTGCATGTGGGTTGTCACCACCTTCACCCAGGCTACAATATAATTATCCACCAGTCTGCATTGCTGAATAGTAAATGGACATAAGCGGATTCTATTTTGATGATTTTTTCAGTTGTATTACAAGTTTACACAAAGCTGCTGCAGATCATGCACGGCTCAGGAAAAAATACAGCAGGACGAGTTAAGACTCTTTTAATTTTTGGAGTGTTTTCCACCTCAGTGAGGAATTAATTGTTAATTTGTGCAGAAATCATCAGGAGACCTGAGACTTTGATTCGGGATTAGCATACCTTTCCCTTGGCTGAGCTTCAAGACTCTTCAGAGGTACAGAGAAAGGAAGCCAAAAACAATTGAAACGCTAAATGAAAAACAAGTTGCATCCTGAAGTGCCTTAAATTCAAATGAAAAAGCAGAGTGCACATTCCATATTCATACTGATGCAAATTGATGCTTCTGTTCAGAAAATGGGACTGGCTTGTAGGTCATATGTGCATATTTATGAATGACCAGTGTTGAGCAGAGGTGTGGACAGGAACTTTGCCTCCCGAAATGCATATCAGAGTCACCACAGATATCATAGCAGAACATGTAAAAATATTAAAGGACTATCTCCTGCAATTTTCATGTTTGATTCTCCTCTTGGATATATCAAAAACAGTCAAAATTAATTTTCAGAATTAAGCAGGACTGCTGACCTGCCAGATGTAAGCTCCAGTACTCACACGGCCTTGGTCGTAATAAGATAAATGGATTGATGTGTGTTTTTTTAGCCTTTAAGGCTGAAATACATAAATAAGCTCTGTTCTGATTGTCTGCCTTGTATTGTGCCTCATTCAGTCCAAGCTGAAACACTCCTTATAACTTCTGTGAAAGGGTGGAGATAAACTACAGTAGGCCAAATTAGTAAAGATTAGATTTTTTTGGTAAGACATCACGAAAACAGTTACAGTATAACCCCCAGTTTTATACGGATCAGGAGTCGTAGATTCAGTCACACACCGATTTTTGAAAACTGAACTCATAGTTTTACTCGAAAATCCCCAGAATAACACGGAAACTGCAAATATCCTCTGCCTTTTTTGCTTTTTTTGTGTCAATGAATAATTTTTATCTCTCAGGGCTTATTAGATATGGGGTTATTGCCTGAAAACTGTCCACCTTGCTGCAATGTCCCAATACTTTTGCCCAGCGACTTTCCAGGTTGCATATCTTGGCGAGGAATTTAAATTAAAAGGCGAATTTGGGTTTACCTTTACATTTTCTTTAAGGGTAACACATTAAACTGAGTGTTCTGGGAGCACATTTGGGGGCAAATTTAGGGTTTACACTATACGCGGGTGCTCTTGGAACGCATCTCTCGCACCAAGCAGGGGATTACTATATTTCAAAATGGGCTTTTTGCAGCTTGGTTTACAAATATGGACCGGGGTTGGGGTTATGAGCGTTACTTTGATAAAAAAAAAAAGTGAAAATTTGCTTTTACATGATATGTCTACATTTTCTAACCCTTATTTAGGTTGTTGTAGCTTATTTACCTCATTTGGCTTGAGTTCATACCAAGTCACAAACAGTCCAGTGGAGTTGTGAGTCAGTGAACATGCGCCTTGAATCCGAGCCATTGACTCAAGTTCCAGTCTCTTAGCTCTTCCCACACACAGTGACCAGGCTAAACCACAGGAGGGAGACCAGAAGATGCATTGCTTTTGGCACTGTATGGTAAATCTCGCCCTTTAACTGAATGAGGCAGTAAAAGAAGTAAAATAATAATAATAAAAAAAACTGTCATCAGGGGTTCTTGGAGTCGCCCTTATTTCTTCCAGGCACACCTCACGGCACCTCCAGATGAACATTGTCAGAAATCATGATCGTATGTAGCAAACTGGTAACACTCCTGCAGGACAAAACAAGCGATAAAGAGGTTCAGTCACTCTACTGGTCAAACAGGATCATGGTTGCTTTCAAAACCCCCCCAAAACAGAACTTGGTGGACACCTCCTATGCACAGTCGCAACAAAACTAATTAATATAGATCTGCCATCTGGAAACCACCCATAGCCAAAGCGTTCAGAGAGGAATAGCCTGATGTAACACGCGCAGAACCCGGGCCTCAGAGCCGCAGAAGAAAGCGATGCCCTTTGGAGCTGTCTTTTTACTTCCTTTTCCTCCATCTGGATGGGTCCGTGTTTGGCGAGAGCCAAAGCCAGCCTTCAACCCACATGGCCTGTTCCCAACTGTTAAACACACTCATCTGTTTGTCTCGCAGAACACTCTTAATCTCCACTCGGTGCTGTTCTAAAGATTCACAACATCTAGAGCGCTCTTCAGAGGACTTGGAAAGGATCTGAGGGCAATTTGGTAACAGAATAATTTAGCACACACTTTTAAACTGACACACTTTCCACCAAAGTGTGGTCAAACAGGTAAAATTCAGAATAATTAGATGATGTATTTAAATTGTTTTGCAATAAAAACAGTACTGGGCTTGAAAAAGTGGTATTTTTTGTCACCCATTTAACCTGTGACCAGATTACATTATGAAAAATGTATGTAATTAGATCAGCTATTTAAAGTAATACTGTAGTACTCGAGTTTTGGACTCAAGACGTGTTCCTACTGTCTGCTGACTCTGCTGTATCTACACTTAGCCCTGTCTTGGTCATCCTACAGTCCTAGTACAATTAAAAAACATTAATTTGTGTTACCTTTGGTTGATCATTGAACAGTGAAACTCAGAACCAGATAATTGCTTCTGTATGTTTCATTTAGCCAATTAACATAGGAATTGTTTGGATTCATTTAGAGCAGGGACTGAATGCCAAGAATCTCAAGGCTCTGATAAAAAATTATCTTCTGAAAAACGGAGAAATCCTCCACCCGTATGACTAAATTTAGAGCCATATTAGTAAGTTTTGGTTGATAGTGTGTCTGCATTTGTGTACCTCTGACCAAGTTCGCGCACTGTTACTCTATATTTGATTAAAACAAAAATTGTGGCAAAATGTGAAAGTGTTTGGACAGATATGGAGTTTCATAACTTTAAGCCTCAGCTGACTCAGGACTGATTAGACAAGTCAGGAATTACCATTGGGGATTACTAGTTAATAAATAATGGTTCATAACATTTGGTTCATACTAGGACTCTTTAAACTCAACAGCTGCTCCTCAGAGCAACTTTCTGAAAATCTAAAAATGATTTTAAATTGGTAACTATATGGCAAAGAGTACTTTTGAAAGATGTCAAAGCAATTTCAACTTGCAACTTGCATTGGCTGTACAACACGAAAAAAGATTTAGGTGACACAGAAGTTTTAGATGACACTGTTCCCCAGTGCATTGCCAGATGCACATATGTGATTTGCAGGATAGAGTCATCAGGAGGAAAACCTTACGAAATAAAATCAACGTCTGAAGTTTGCAAAACTTTGGGGTTGTGTGTTGTAGCCAGTAGTACAGGAAAACATGCATGCTTTGATGGAAGAATGACTAGATTCCACTTACTATCAGCAAATTCTGGGAGCAGTTGTGACACAGTCAGTCAAAAACTGTAGCTAAAATAAGGCTGGCTTCTACAACAGGACAGGAACCCAAACCATACATCAGAATCCACCAAATGCATGCTTTGAATAGATCTTCAGAAATATGCTGCATATGCTGCATACTAGGAAGAGTGATTAAAATAGACACTTACTGTTTTAACTTTCATTTTTTGAGCAAATATAAGGTGACTGTGTAACAACAGTTTTTGGAAAATGTTACTTTTAAAAATAATATAATTTGTTTACTTCATAAAACTTCAAAAATCAACAGAACGTGTCATTTGGCTGGGAGTGTCCAAACTTTTGCACAAAACTTTAAGTAGAAGAGTCATTGCAGAATAGAAAAAAAAATAGTCCTGGCAGGCTCCCCTTGATGTCTCTCTCAAGCATGGCCAGCATCTGAATGCCTTTAATCTTGGCTCATCGATCAAGCCCCACTTTAGTCTTGATAAAAGAGCCATTTCTCAAAGTCCCAGCTTTCCTCCCTTTGTTGCCTCCCCCCACCACACCTCCCCCCTCCTGCTGCATGTTGAACATCGGATCTAAATGCGAGAGAGCTGTTTTGTCAGCAGTGTGACTGGATCTAAATCACACGTCGCATATCAAAACGCTGCCCCTTGAAATCAAGTGCCAGAGAAGATGACTCCATTTGAAAGAGTTCCAGGGAGGCTCTCCAGTTACGATCCTGTGTTTTTTAAGACCAACATGCCCCCCTCCACACACACCGCTAAGTTATGGACGGTGCGGTCAGTCACCAGCACATTCTTGAACAGTGACACATCTACAAATCTACACACCTTTCCAAACATGAGCTCTTCTAAATGACCAGGGATCAGCGTAGCAGTAAGATAGTAGACTTAATCTGGATCAAATGTCAGGCTTGCTATGCCTCATAAATCACACTGAAATACATTTGAGGGGCCATATTTGATTTTTCTTGTATTTTATTTTGTGCTTGAGGAATTTCTGTCACAAATCTGGCATTTCTCTCTCTGTTTGGGAGAAAAATATTCAGTTAGTGAGCCATGGGTGTCTGTTAACTGCTGTAACAGAATTGGCAGTTAGTGTTCTCCTCCAAGTGTGTTGAGGTGTCCAAAAATGTTGCATTACCAGTAGTTGGAAAATTTGTGGTGGTATTTCCCATGACTCAGAAGAAGAAGTGCTAGCTCTTACTTTCTACGTGTTGTGATGTCATGTGATGGGACATAATGCATTTATAATTGGAATCCCAGCTAGCTGGCGGGATCTCCTAAACAGAGGAAAAAACAATAAATAAACAATAAAATAAAAGAATCCATAACTCTTAAGCATGTAAACCTCATCAGTCCAAACACAACTGCTGGGTCTAGCAGCTTTTAAAAACTACTATACAGGGGTCCCTATGGTGCACATGAGATCCCCAAAGCCTCAAAAGAGGTAAAACTCTTAAAAAAAATACAGGTGATATGAAATTACTGCAGTTTATCTAAATACAAACAAAACTGCTGGGTCTAATAGCTACTTAAATTCCTTTTTGAAGGAGGGTGGTCTCAGGGGCTCTGAGACCTCCAAGAAACACATGAGCCCCATTCCAAAAGCCTCAAAAGCAACATTAAGGGGTGAAAATCTAAAAGACTGGGAGGAATGCAAAATGGCCACACTGATATGAGTCTAACAGCTTTTTAAAATTACTATTTGAGAAATGGGGGTCTTGGGGTGAAACAAGAGCCCCCCCTAAAAGTGGTGCAGTGGATCCAGATGATACTCCGTCCCAGAAAAACAAATACTGTTTCTCGACTGGAACTGCGAAAACAGAAGAGAAAAACTTTGAGGTACATTTTAATTGCTTATCTGTCTGCTGGTGATTTTGAATAATGAGTCACGAGTTATGAATAATGTGATTTGCCAAGGGACATCAATGCAAAGTTTTGCAGCCAAGAGCTAAAATTTCCCGTTGTCGAATTAATCAGTGGTTCATTCGTTTCCTGGCAAAGGAGCTAATGTTTTGATCAGCTGGTCCTAAAACAATGCGACATTGGCACCTCTGCTTTAACATTCACAACAACATCAAGCAGTTGCTGCAGAAAATTCAGGCCCATATTGTTGTTTTTTTTTTTGCAAGCCAGCTTTGTGGTGTGAAAACTGAGCCGTGACTAGAGCCGAACACTTAAAGCACTTGTTAATTGCTTAAATCAACACTGAGTCATAGTTTTTTTTGGATTAAAAACCTCAGATAGAATCTACAGTCAAAACTGTCCCGAAGGAAAAACTATCCGCATATTCACTGCATAACAACTGATCAGATGAAAAATGTAATGTAGGAGCAATATGTGGTTAATCAGTCAACCCAGACAACCAGTCATCATCAAATGTGTATATATATGTATATGTATGTCCATTGGATTTAATATACATATAAAATCCTTGAGATCCATTTTTTTTTGCAAGCCTATGACTTTAATCCGTTAAGCACCATGTTTTTTTAAATCATTTTTCCCCACTGAATGAAGCAGCAGTATACACTGACAGCTCTGTATGTCGCATGCAAACACCCATGCCATGGCAGCCTTTCTTCACGCCCATCTCTCTCTCTCAGTTTTACGAGGGACCCCTATCAGATTCTTCCAGGGCCCCCAGATCAAACACTGGCCGCCGCGGAGACGAGGTGGCGTCGGCGGATCGCTGAACGATAAGATCATGATCAGAAATGCAAATGAAACCTGAGGCGAGGACCCAGAGACCCACACTTTACATGGAAATGAACAGGATGTGACGTATTTTGAGATGCATGGCTCAGAATATAACATGCTGATGTCCGAAACAGCTTAAGAAGAGATCACGGTTTACACACCGCCTACAAATTTCTCATCACACTGACTTTTAGCTTTTCATTTACTTTGAAAATGAACTGTAAAGCCACCATTTGTTTGTCAACCATAAGTGCTATTCAGATGAGACTGTAAGCATTACCAATGTTTCTAACAGTTTAATCCTCTTCAAATCTGCCAAATCAGTCCTGTTTATCGACTGGTGGCTTTTACTTGCTATAAAATGAACCATAATAATAATATTTCCCAAGATTATATTTGTCCTATGTCAAAATCCCATATAGAACAGTCCTGAGTTTATTCTTGACAGTTGAAGACGCACTTATGCTCTGTGGCCAAACTCAAACCAACATCTGTTCCCAGCATTAAAACATGTAAAAACAGAAACCATTTGATGATGTCTACTGTAGTCTGTAAATTCCCAAGGTAATGCTAATAGCATTGTCAAGTCAAGTCAGTTCAAGTCATTTTTATTGTCATTTCTACCATGTACACATAGTATAAAACAAAACAACGTTCCTTCAGGACCATGGAGCAACACAAGAGCACAACAGAACAGCACAGAACAAAATCACAAGTGCAAACAGGACAGAATACAAGAGCAACAATTCAACAAAACAAGACAAGACACCGTTTAGTGCGATTTTCAACAGCTACATTGAGGATAAATACAGTATTTTGACCGGTACTGCATTCTAGCAGCAGAGATGTGCAAAGATGCAGAACAGAGTTTACAGAGTTTACCTGTGCAAAAAATGCAGGACATCAATAAATATGATCAACAGTAATAAATATAATTGTGCAGTTTAAAGCAACATGACAGATTGTATGTAATTCAGAATGTGTGACATAAAAAGAATATTTTAACTGGTTATTAAAGTCTGAGTTGTCCAAGGGGGGTAGGGTGAGGGAGGGGAGGGAGGGTGTGTGTGTGTGTGTTTTGTGCTTCAGAACAGTTAAGGAGTTAAGGAGTCTGATGGCCTGAGGGAAGAAACTGTTCTCCATTCTGGTAGTGGAAGCCCGTATGCTACGGAACCTTTTTCCTGATGGGAGGAGGGAAAGAGAGTGGTGTGAGGGGTGTGTGAGGTAGAAGAGGGTGTGTGAGGGGTGAGTGGGATTGACCACAATGTAGCTTTGTGAATGCAGTGTGTGGAGTAAATGTCTGTGACAGAGGGGAGTGAGACTCCAATGACCTTCTCAGCTGTTCTCACAACCCTCTGTAGGGTCTTCCGGCCCAAAACATTGCAATTTCCGTACCAGGCTGTGATGCAGCAACAGAGAAGGCTCTCTATTAGGGGTCGAAGGTGCACTCTCCTCAAACTCCGCAGGAAGTAGAGTCTCTCCTGGGCCTTCTTAGTGATGGAGCTGGTGTTGAGGGTCCTCGTTAGGTTCTCCAGGACGTGAACACCAAGGAACATGGTGCTCTGGACAGTCTCCACTGAGGAGCCGCCAATGCTCAGCAGGGAGTGATCCCGAACCCTTCTGAAGTCAACAACCATCTCTTTCTCAACGTTGTGAGCTCTGCACCAGTTCGCCAGTTGTTGCACCAACATACTGCATTCAGTTAAGATGCCATGTAGAATGTTGGGATATAATACAGCATATCTACATTCAAACATATTTTCTACATGTGCAACAAGCAAGCAGTGCGTGGAACTCTTTTAAAGTGAAGAAAATTAAATTGAGTAGCCACTACCATCCCTGTACATTATGCTGAGATTTCTTACACCACGCAAATTTCTTATGCCTTGTGAGTTCTGTGGTAAAAGGGGGTGCATCCCACTCTCATGGAAAACTATGTAAAATCCACTGAATAGTATTACGGGAGAACTGCTGAGATCATAAAAGGCTAATGGCCAAGGTCCCTCTAACTTTTGACAGCAACATTGACAGCAAATGAAGGAGTGGGATTATACTAGTAGCATCCCAAATGTCCAGTTACCAGCTATTATAAAGGTCCAGACCTGCAATGCATTGATACAAAAAGGAATGTTGCACTGATCATTACTGTCATTTTCAGGTTTTTACAATTTTTGAAGGTATGGCACAGTCAAATGTTCCTCGACCTTGTATTCCTTCAGATCTTTGTGTGAAATACCAAACCACAATATGATGCATGAAGGGACTCCATGAAAGGCTTCTTAAGGTCATGGTTAGGGTCAGGGAGATATCACTGGTGACCTGATGACTGACCTTGCCCTCTCTGGGTGAGTAGGGTGACCCTGCTTCCCACAGAGCAAATTTCTCTTGAATGTGTGCCTTGTGGAATATTCCAAATATTTCATATGCATGTATGTTTTTGGGTTACAGGGCTGTGTGAATGTTGAAGGACACAATAAAACGTACATTTTCCTTGACATTTTTTTGCAAATTACCATTTGCAGTTTCAAAGAATTTTCATGTGTATATTTCAAGGTAAATTGTAGTAAGAGTGAGCTATGAAATGAAAAAATCCTGTTTTGAAGGTTTAATTAAAGTTTGGTTATTAAGGTTAAGTTATTTGTCTAAGCAATGTACATTTGGTGCTTTTACTACATTTTACTTTTGTGTAAGATGTCTTTTATCTTTACTTTTTAAACATGAGTGTAACTTTAATATCACTGGGAAACAAATGGTGCCCCAATTGTGGAACAACCTTACTGTAGTCATGAACCAAGAATGACAAGCAGTGTAAATGTACCATCAAAGGTCCAACTGTGTGCCTTAAATGAGTGTATTCCAAGGAGAAAGGGTCAATATTTGTATTTTTTAAAATGTTTTTCCAAAAAAAAAAAAAAAAAAATCCAAATAAAACTTTTTCTACAGCAAATGGACATAGGGGGACGACTGAACCCCAGTCGGACAGTCGTTTTACGTTACTCTACACCAACCACTACATATCACAACAGGCACAATCTATGGAGCAAGCATGGGGCTACAACCTGAACCCAGTGAGTTGCTTCCTTGCAATGGGCCGTGGAAACATGGGGTCTAGAAACAGCATTTTTCTTCACAGTTAAATGAAAAAATAAAGAGGAAACATAAAATCATAGCATAATAAAGATAGAGAAATGACCGCTGGCACACCAAGGAATATTTTTGGTATCAAGTTTTTCTGCTGTTAATCTGCTGCCTATGACAAAAAGGCATTTACTGTAGTTTTAAACCAGCAGTTAACTGCTCTGCAATTGTATCAAGATCTATCCCTTCCTTATATCTTGTCTGTTACCAAGGATACAGTATTTCCTCGCACCGTCATCCCTTCCTCTTTTAGCATTGCAGTATCTTTCTGAGATCAGCGCCTTCCAATGCACAAACACACATAAACACACACACACACACACACACACACACACACACACACACACACACACACACACACACACACCAAGTCCTGCTTAAGTATGTACTTATTAAAATCTTCTTGAATGGGTTAGCTACTGTTGTTTTTGGGGTAAACATGGCAAGAACTCCAGGATGACAGCTGCCTCAGAAGCTGCTGGGTGGCAGGCGTGGGCCCCTGTGACAGACAGGCCCCTTTGTGCCTCGCCCCTGGGAGCCCCTTTCAGACTTCCACTCTGAGGAACAACTCGCTTAAAGGAACAGTTTACTGAAAAAGTTATTTTGCCGAATTCCCCCCCCCCCACCCCGAACATAACTGATGACCCAAGACATATTTGGCGTCCTTATAGTTTATTGGGTTCCTCACCCACACCATTCAGAGACCATGTTTAACAGAAGGGTAAAAAACATTTACCCAACTATCTCCTCAGTTTTGGTATGGCCAATTCCCAGATTTTAGCTAGCAATAACATAAAGCTGCCAGCGCTGGGTGAGAGAAGGCTACTTCTTTTCAAACTGCGTCTGCACAAAATTGTTTTAGCTTTGACTAGAGTCTAGTATAGCTGAGGGTTCATTTCTTTCTCTAAGGCTTCCCCCCCCCCAAATTCAGTCATGGCCGTTTCACACTCACTAGGTAGGTCTCTTTCTATCATACAATGATACCAGGCTGAAGGTACTGCTAATGCAGGCTTTTAGGAGAAGAATAACTCGGTTACATCAGCTAAAAGACCCCCATACAAGCCACCACATAGCTGAGTGATGGGAGAAATGAGAAAAACCATGTCGCCCACCCAGAGAGATCCAGTATGCTTATGCTCTTTTTGTCTCGTGGGGGGTGAGGGAGGCTATCTGACACTCTGGAGCTGTGTACCACTGAGGAGACCCCCTGGAACATCTACAATCATTTAAGTGGAGCCTATAAAACTGACTATAATGTACAAGAATAAGCAAGAGAGAAGACATGCTGGAGTTATCCCAAAACGTTAACCTAAAACCTAAAACTGCACTCTAGACTGAACGAAAGCATAAGCACGAAAGCTCTTTTCTATAAGAACATGTACGTTTCATAGCTAAACCAATACTAGCAGCCATCAACAAGACTCTACTTTTGTCCAGGCAAGAAGTTTGTATGCGGCTAACCCCTGATCACGAGCTTCTGTTTCTCCTTAGCGACATTAGCTTTGCAGCTGCTCTATGCAAACCTTAGACAACAAACATGTCAGACTGATCGATGATGTTTGGGGTTACGGTAAAATTGTGTAAATGTAATTTTATTCTTAAATATTCCTTTAAGGCAGTGCCAGGGCATGTGCGTGGGCCCTTCCTGCTGCGCAGACCCTGCTAATCAAAAGCCTGTGTGTTAAACGGCGCCGGCTGCTGTGCTTTCTTTGCATCTGCTTTGCCGCCCCTCACCGTGCTTTTGTGCGGCGCTAGCGTGGAAAAAGGCTGTGGCTGTGAACGAAAGCCCATCCCATTGTGCGCATGCCACCTCGGGTTTTAAATGGTTAGGTCACGTTATGCCGTTGTGGCGCAAAGCTCAGCTGCTGCCCCCCGATGCGTGGGCTCGTTTTCGGCCCTGCCTGGTGCTAACCTGGAAGCGGTTCTTTCTTTTTCTCTGTTTTCAGGAGATGTCTCAAGCATAACTATTTTAAAGCTAGTGAAGGAATAAAGCTGCAATTCAGTGGATGACACTAAATACTCAGAATGACACCCAAGAAAACAGATTGGGAATTTTGGTGCTTTTCGACCCCTCTTTTTTTGTTCTTTTTCATACAGAAGATGCTGTCATTTTGCACATGCTGAATGCAGAGCAGATGGAGTTACTGCTTATGAAAGCAAAATTCCCACAAGTGTTCTTCGTGAGAGCAGAAAGAAAATCAGTATGAGGTCAGGCAAGAAACCAAGAGGCGGTGTGGGAGAGGGGGAAAGAAAAGAACAAAAACAAAATACAGTGACAGCCCTCCCCCCCCAGCCCCCCGCATCATATATCTGTCAAGCCAATCAAATTAGGAATTCATGTAAGAGTATAGCTCTTTGTAATCAGAGTTTCTTTCTAAATAAAACTACATCATTAGATAAAACTGTGGTGGTATTAAAACCAATATGACAATATCATTGGACGATGATTGATGTCAAATTAGAAATATTACAAGAAAGAGGCCATTATCTGTAAAAAGACACTTGGAAAAGTGGTAAATGTGCCCAGAAGTGGCTGGCCTATTAAAATTCCACCTCTGAATAGTCCAAAGTATTTACAAGCAGACAATACGACTTAACAAATAACAACCCTTTGGACAGTATTGATGACTTTTTTATCATGGCATGATAATATCTTTTTATTATCATGTCAAATTAATGTCCATTTTGTTTGAAATACTTCCAAATTTCACACAGCTCTTAATGCTTTTGTTTACATATTATGCATGAATTGCATAATAACATAATGGTTGTCTTTGAGTCTGGCCCCTCCTTCTGTTTCCTAAATTTTGGCATTTTTTAAGTGAGTCAAAACTTCCATTTACATTATATTTAAGCATCTCCACTTCCTTGCAGAACGCAGAATAAGCATAATAATCAGGCACAAACCCCATCAGGAAATCATAAATGCATATTAGCTAAAAGTGGTGCCGCACAAATCTTGCACCACAGCTGCCCTGTACTGTTCGGTGACCATTAGTTTTACTGTTGTTGCTGGACCAGCTGTACAGTCGAGTTCATGGCCTCATGTGGCCAGTTTATTAAGGCTCATATCCGGGGCATCATATGGGGTCCGTGCTTGGATATAATTACACACTACGGTGCTGCCAGATCATTTGCTGTTGATTACTGGGGGAAACCCTCCCTCGGTGTGGCTCATTATTGGCTGGTTGTAATTATGTAGCAATTTATGCAGAGATTAGTTTAATTAGGCGATTAGCTGATAATTTGCGACATGAGAGGGAACGAACCTGCTCCCATTTGCAGAGTTTCTGTCTCAGTAGAGGAGGCTAGTGCTTCCTCCCTTGAGGCTGATGGGCTTTTTCATGGTGCAAGCGGCCACGCTATGAACAAGAGCGCTTTAGTGACGCCGTTGCGATCACAGCACCTTGCCAGAGGCGACCTTGGGTGGCAGCAGGGATAGTTCACCTGGGTTCAGTTTTTTTGGTGGTGGGGGGGTGGTGGTGGTGACCGACTCAGTTTCAGTCGGAGCGCGAATCCTTGGCAACATATTCTGACTGTAAAAGTAACCGAGTGGTAGTTCCATATGTTTTGAAGGGGCCACAGTTAAAAACACTTTAAGTGTCACTTCATATGGAGGCTGTCTAATTTCAATTACGATTTGCTAAGTAACCCTTAAATATGCCTCACAGAACACTTTAATTTCATTTTAAACTCAGTTTAATGCATCACCCTTAAAGAAAATGTAAAGGTAAATAAATAATCAGAATCAGAAAACTTAACTGCTTAAAAATTAGCATTAGCGCTTAGCATTAGCAGCGTGCAAAGACTGAAACGCTGAAATTACTGTCTCTGACCACATGTTTAGACAGGCACAGTTTACTAATACTAAACAAACTGAGATAACCGTTGAAAATTGTGGGGGTGTGGTTTAAAACACTAATATGAGGACAAGACACAGAGTATTACCATGCATCCATATAAAACTGAGCGGTTACTGTATATGAATTTAAATGATGAATTTCTGTTATGAAGCATTATGTCATGAAAGCCAGGTTATAACCACTGTATTTCAGTTCCAAATGTTGATGCTCATACAGTAAATGGCAATCTTCACCATGGCTCTGCTGTCTAAGTTTTCATTACAGCCTTATAAATGAAACAAATGTCCAAGTGCCCTTTTATCAGTGCATATAAATGTTTCATGAAATCCTTATGTAGGTAGACTTTAAACGAAATGTGACCAAAATGCTTCATGGAAAGAAAGACTCTTTTAAAAGCCAGAATTGTGTGACAGGACACAAATTCTATGGTAAAAGCAAATGACAGCTCTTTGACAACCGCAGTGGTTGCCCTGGCACCATTCCTCTCCATGGTGATTCCATGCTATCGATGTCCCCCGCATCAGCCTCAACCTGGCAAGGCCGTATGTGGGCTTCAGCTAAGAGGATTCTCTTTCAAAAGCATTTTGCTTCTTTGAAAATATCCTCTCCAGGGACCTTAGCGTGCCAAAAGTCACAGGATATCAGCCATGAGTGCACTGCGCAAGACCATGGGGTCAAATTAGGTAAGTTAAGCAGCAACTCTCAGGCAGCAAAACTCTTGTAGCTCCCTTCCTATGTGGCGATGCTCTCTGTGTTGCAGAAACAGCAAGAACTCTGCCTGATGAGGGCATCTAAGGACAAGCCACAACAACAAAGGTGTCCTCTGGGGTAGGGTGGGTTTGACTGGCCTTGAGTATATTTTCTTCAGGCCATAAATAATCTGAAATGTAATGTAGTGCAGTATTGCGACATTCTGGAGAATTTGGATGATGTAGGCATTTTATACCACCTGGATCTTCTAAAGGTAAAGCGGCCCTTGGGGACCCATGGAAAGTGTTTGGTTTTATCCTAGGGAAGCCACATGCTATTGCAAGAAGCAAAGGGAACCACAAGCTTCGGTCGTACCTCGCTTCAGATGCCTTTCCTGCCTGCCGTAACTTGCCAGCAACAGCTGCAGCAGCTACGTATTGCGTCGGCCCATCTGTCAGAGTCGAGTGGGTGGAAATCAGTGTGCCAGCGACAGGTTATTTATGTAATACAGTGCAGCTGATGAACTGAACAGGTGAATGTCTGAGTCAAAAGTGAAGAAATGTAAATTCAAATCATGCCTTTACTAATTGCAAGCATTCCAGTGAGGACATAACATTTTCTGCAAGTCTTGGCCCACCATTTATCAGCAGGGCTACAGTCTCAGAAAGCCTGAAATACACTCTTTATAATGCATTGCATGGCACAAGCACAGAGGCCTGCAGTTCAAACACCAGCGTGTGCAAAGGAATTGACCGGCATTGTCAAAGGTTTTGTCGGGTGGTGCTGGCCTGCCGTTTGAGGCCAGGAGTCAGGCGGGGTGCCAGGTGAGGGAGGTTTCAGGCCCTTGGCATGGATGGACTGCCACAGCCTTAACAGAGAGAGATGATTAGCAGCTAGTAAACGTGCAGGCTGAGCCAAAGATGGTGGGAAAATTCACACACTCACCCCTCAGGCCCGAGGAGAGTGTGAAACATGGCGAAGTGGCAGCAGTCCCTTTTTGCTTGCTGTATAATTGAGTTATGTCACAACATAATTGTGCAGTGCATGGGTAGCAATTTACAGTAGTACGAGGTTCCCTGTTCCCTGTATATATATAAAATATATAATATTCTATAGTGAACAGCGTTTTTGTTATTCTGTTCTATTGTGCAGTTTACGCTGCTTCTACATTCTTCACTGTCCACTTTTCTGCTGTAATAATGCAAGTTCATACCCATGGGACTAATAAAGCGTCATCTTAGCTTTCCTTATCTTATCTAATCTGAAAATGTGTGTATTAATCTCATACAGTGGTGTTGCAGGAGTCTAGAAGGAGACACGGAGGACTAGGGCAACTGCCATCTGATGATGCATTTTGAAAGTGGGAGGAACTTTTAAAACACAACTTTTATGAAAGAGCGAAGCCATGTAGCTTATGTTACTGACGGTAAGTATATAGCTATTATAGCTATGCAGCTATAATGACTATCTTCAATACGGTCTTACTGTTAAGAGAATGTATTACTCATACATCAGAACAGACTAATCAGATTAAGAGAATGGGGCTAGTAAGCAATAGCAGCTAGGTATCTAGGTGGGTATCTAGGGACATGTCTGGTAAACTTGACTCTGGTGCGCATTTTTTCCTGAATAAAGATTTTTCCCTCAGTAGACAAGATAAAAGTGATGCAGTTGACCAGAGTTTTTAGACTATGTTTCTTGTATTTATAGATCAGAAGCTATACTTATAGACAGGACTATGTGATGCCAGTATTGTACTGATCAAGCATTAAAATGTGGAAAAACCATGGTGAATAGTCAGTTGCTGCTTGTGTGCAGTGCCTGTCTTCACCAGTTGACTGGCGAGCTGAGGGTGTGTGCTGGGCTTCAGTGCCATGGTCATGGGGTTCTAGTCATTAGGGATGTGCACAAACCCAAACTCTCCCTGGTCAACCTCTGACTGTCTGATGAGCTGCTCTTGGCCTTCACTGTGCCGTTCAAAGTGTCATGGAGACTTTACAAAATGTTATGATGGCAGATGTTCTGGAAGCTGAGAAAAACAGATCGGACTGTGTTAGCACTGCAACTCTCAGTGAGGAGTCACACATTGTACTCCATTTGTGGGAGTGTTGTCAAA
>JBBJLR010000002.1:3578135-3608954 GCA_037577145.1 Brachypetersius gabonensis | reverse complement strand
TATAAACCCATAAATGTCCACTATTTTTCCATTCACTTTACTCAAGTTCTCATAAATGGTTCATATATTTATTTTTCATGATATGCCAAGTCATAAGCGTGAACTGCATGCCTGTGTGGAAGCCGATCAAATCAACTGCACATCAGTCAGGGTTTTGGCAAAAAAAGGATCATAAAACTTGCACATTACCTTGCAGCCTTTTGACAGAAGCTAAGCCGAGTGGGCGTCAGGAAGCAGATGAGTTATAGGCCACTGCAAATGAGTTGTAAACCATACCTAGTGGTGAAAATCCGGGCAATGTATGATGTGAAGTCTGAACTTGCTCCTGTCAAGCTTTCAGAAGCGAAGAACCTGCCAGTGCTGTTGGACAGATGGTAATTCCTCCGAGAGTTTAGCTGTTATTGTTGGCCCTAAACCATGCAGGCTAGGTGTTTTTTATGAACATGTACTAAGTGCCACTTTGCCTTCATAACACCTTACATGACTGATCTCTCTATGTTTATATGTTCAGTGCATATTCTACGTTAAAGGGGAGTTCTAATAGTTTTATGTTCAGTATTTTGTATTATCTCAGAAATTTGTCTGTCTGTCTGTCTGTCTGTCTTTGATAAGTTTTGCTGTTATTGTTATTTGTTGTTTATTATGGTTTTCTTGCACTTGAATTATTTATAGATATGACAGACAGCAAGTATTAACAAATTCATTTAAATTAAATGTTACACACAACAAATTAAATCTGATAAACAAATTCAATTAAAGCTCCTGTTGTGCTTCTATAGGCCCGTTAACTGTACACCATATGGTGCTGCTTTTAGACTCCTGTTTTGGAAAATATGTCCCATATGAGGTTGACTTGTGAAGTTTTTTAAATTAAAAAAGTTTAAAAAATGTTACAGTTGTATTCTGTATAGTTTTGGCCATTAAAGCATTAATAGGATTTCCAGTAACAATGATGCTACCACCTGAATGAAGAGTGGGTTCAGAGGAAATCCACTGTGGGTGCTGATAACTTCATGTTAGCAAACAATGACCATTTTGTTACTTAAAGCAGCAGTTAGCCAATTTTCTCATGCACACCTAACCACTTCAGATTGTGTTTCTATCCCCTTCTTTGAACAGACAGGCCATCTTGACTGCTTCAGCGGCAGAGTACTTGGTGAATTGGAAAAAAAAACCCAGGGTTTCTGCTGGATGGAAATTGCATAATCTCTATTTGAATAGAGAGTGTGGGCTGCAGGAAGTGCAGCATGGATAATAGATGACTCTATCTAGCTGCAGGATTTAGATACAATGCGTTGGGTCAGGGTGAAGGGTGCTGTGACCCCCTCGCCAATCCCCCTCCCCAACGAAACGTACAGCTGTAGCTCGACACTGGGATATTTCTATTTGCCATCATAGCAGGCTCTTCAGGCGCTAAAAGCTAGCGCAAAGCCTGAGTGCTTGGTTTGAGCCAAGCCATACCGAAGAGGCTGTTCTTGAACACAGCATGATGTCAAATGTAATAATGCACCAGTGTTTGATCAGTCATTTTATTTGTTAAGAACAATCAGTTTTTAGAACATTGCAAGGTGTGCCTGCTCATTGATGTTGTCTGAAATCGTGGGTTATATCAGCCTCTGGTCTTCTGGGAGAACTTCACACATGATGGAAGTACATTGCTGTGAGGACAAGTTGCTCAAGATAGCAGTATTGATTTCAGAAGATACTCGTGTAGTGTGATCAGTTATGGATTATCTGAAAGGTATTGGATTCACTGTCCAACTGTCATTTTTGTTCCTATTCCTTGTTTTCCTATTCCTCTAGCTCAGTGGTTCCCAACCTTTTTACCTTGAAGCCCAAGACAAGCCAGGCCCCCCCAACCCCAACTCCTACCCCCATAGATGCACAAAAAGAATAGTGCATCTATGTGTGATTAATTAAACAGCAGTTGTAGGTTTTTGTTCTTATAATCCTACACACACACACACACACACACACACACACACACACACACAAACACACACACACACACACACACACATACACACACACACACACACACACACACACACATACACATTTATGCTTCTCAGACATTTGGAGTTTATGAATTTAATGTGTACAAATATAATTCTGGTAACCTCAGTGCAGACAAAATTGTGCGCACCCCCTGCAATCTCTAGCGCCCCCCTAAGGTGGCCCTGGACCCCAGATTGGGAACCACTACTCTAGCTGATCCTTGGCTTTGGGCATGGTGACCTTGTGTGTCGGTTTCAGAGCAGAACTATTGGCAGTGATTTCTATAAAGATTAACCAAGCTGTCTGCACAACTGTGATGGTCTTTGTCAGCAAATGTGCATTTATCTCCTACCATATTGCTTTCGTATCATTGATTCCAAACTAATGAACGCAGATGGCAAGCCTCCAAGCAGCGGTGTGAACTGTTCTGTTGAATTAGGCATTGAACATAATTTTTTTTATTGGAAAGGAGCTTTTAGACCAGCAGTTGTTTGAAGTAATGGTTGCACTGGATAGCTACTAAAAATATCCAACAAGTGCCTCTGACAGTCCATCAGCAGGTTGTCATTTGAAGTGGTGAAGCCTTCCTTTTAAAAGGTGGTGGTGGTGGTGGTGGTGGTGGGGGGGGGGGGGCATGACGGTTTTATGCTTCAACATCAAAAACAACGAAAATAGTTGGAGGGTTAGCCCTGGCTTCATTTGAAGTGCGAAGATCAAGTGCTTTTTTTTTTTTACTTGTGAAACATATTTGTAGGCTTATGAGAAGAAAGCCCCCCTCTGAAAGGTAGCCTCCAGTCGGCATGTTTTATACCTGCTGCTCTAGTCTCCCTTGCTGTTTGAGCACAAATGATTTTATTTAGTTCGACCACATGAACGCCTGCCACAATTTGTTATCAGGTCATTCCTAACCCATCATCCAAACGGCCTGTTTTTAGGGAAGCACACAAGCATGTAACCTATAGGGATGCACAAAAATAAAGGCCACTTATAAATTATTCAGCAAGCTCATGACTACATCATGCAAGAGCGAGTACGATGCATTCCACATGCTCCTGGCTACAGATATCATCGTTACAAACATGATAAGGTAAAAATAGGAACGCCATCATGCGAGCCAAGTTCTGCTGCTGCCCCCGTCATTATTTTCCCCTAAAAATCCACTCAAAAGATGCCATAGATTTAAGTCATTGTAGATATACATAAAGTCATCCTCCACTTTTTGTGGGGTTCACGTTCCAAGAGCATCTGCGTACAGTGAAAAAACACGTTGTGTTTTTGTTAAAGAAATTCCTAGTTTTATTGTGTAAACCCTAAATATGCTTCCAGAACACTTTAATGTCATTTAAAAACCCTTAAAGAAAATGGAAAGGTAAACCTGTACCTGCCTCTTTTACTTTAAATTCCCTGCCAAGATATGCAACTCGGAAGGGACAAAAGTATTGGGACACCGCAGGTGAGGTGAATGGTTAATCTAATCGGGCAAAAAATACAAATGAGGGCTCATTGGAAAGGTCTCCTGCAGATCTACCGAACTGTGAAGTTTTAAGCATCTGACAGCTTGCACCAAGGAGAATTTGTGCTTCAAAAATGCTTCCAGGTCGGCTACAAACTGTCCTGAGTCCACTTGTGTCAAAACATCCAGAAAAAAAAATATTTATTAGCACAAAAAAGCAAAAAAGGCGGAGGATATTTGCAGGTTCCATGTTATTGTGGGGATTTCCATATAAAACTATGAGATTGGTTCCAAAAAAAATCTGTGTGTGACTGAATCTGTGACTCCTGATCTGTGTAAAACTGGGGGATTACTGTATATGAAATGTTTTTTAAAATACATGTTATGTAAATAAATACAAATTTGCACTTTGAAACTTGTGAAACAGGAAATCAGTAGTGACTGAAAACATGCTTTAATGCCCTATGTTTTAAATTCTGTTTATTTAGGGAGCCGTATCGTTTATGTGTCACTTGTAATGTTTATGTGTTCCATATCATGGAAAGCCAAAATTATCCCTGTGTTTGGAAAAATACATTTTGGTGATGGTTTTGTAATGTCTGTGCAGTTTATACAGTCCATACATGGATGCTTAGCTGCAAAAGCAGAACTACTTATCTTTATGATGTCAAAACCATCTTTGGGTTAAAAATTATTTGATAAGATAACACTAAAGCTAAAAGAGTACCGTTAGAGATGGGGAAACTCTGTGGACACATGTTGGCTTGTTGTAAATAAATGTAATCTCTTCCCTGAACTCTGGAAAGGAGTAAGAGGTTTGAGGTAAACTCACAGACAAAACATAACTGGGTGCCTTTTGTACTGTCCCTAAAGTAGATCAGTGTTTTGACTGCTGCTTGTCTATATACTCAGGTCACAATTACTGCTTCTTCTCTTCCACTCAATTCACAGCCAGGACATTTGTGAAGAACAAAGTGAGGCTTTCAAAATACAGACAAATGCGTGAGCGTGGTGCGTTCGCAACATTCATGCACTGATCTACTGAATGTGCATCACATGCTTGTATTGTTTGCCAACAATGAAATCAGAATCACTGCTACTTTGACTTATAATGAGGTGAGTCATCTAAATGCTGTCATTTTCAAAAATAAAAGTATTTAATGCAATCAGAAATTCCCTGGGGGGCTGGACAGAACCCCTGTGCCTTCCCCTCTGCCATGCCAGTCAGTCTTTACAAAATACCTTATTTTATCTTCTGTCTAAGACTATAATGATCACGACAGGGTCGATCAAATAATTTATTTTTTTTATCGGAATTAGGATGTGACGCTCAAAGCCTGATTCTATTTTAGTCTACATTATTAACAAGGTCTTCATAGCAAGTTAATAGAGGGTGGATGTGACCTAGCAGTAACAAAATGTAATGATGTGAGCATCAAGGCAAGCAGGATGTGATCACTGGATCCCAAAAGTGTAACGCCAAAGAACAAATAACAAAAGCACAAAAAATGAGGTGTCAGGGGTATAAGAAAACACAAATAACTACAAACAAAAGAAAAAATAACATAAACAAAAGAAACACATCAAAACATTACCATAACAGAGTTCCAAAAGCAAGTTTTACCAAGCACAGAGTGATTTTACAAAGAATCCACAAACACAGACGAAAAAACAAGGGTATTTATACTGATTTAGGGAATGAGAACATCTGGACAGAGGTGGAGACAGGAACACATGTGAACGGGGTTAAGACCAAAACAACACACACTCACCTGGACAGGTTTGAGACCCCTGCTCAAAGTTCTTCTGGGTTCAAAAATCTTGTGTTTGTTTCTAAAACCAAAAATAAAAGAAACATGGTCTTAATGGGCATTTTTGTTCTTAATGGACATTTGCTTGTAACACCATTTTTAAAACCCAAATAGAGGTTATTATTGATAAATATTTTAGAAATTACAACAACTTTGAATCTATGTGACAAAATAACTCTAAACAAAGCTCAGAATGACTTTTAACAACTTGAGCTTCACAAGCCTGGGAGTTTCCATGTAAGGAGCGTGAATACATTTTACCACTTGTTGTGCTGCTGGCATGGATCCATATCACTTACATTCTCAGAGTTAATCAGACCAGGTTACTTTCTCCATGGTCAAGTCCTCATGCTCATAGTAGGTGCTTATTCACTCTCATTTTGGTCATTTTCTTTTAAAATCTTAATTATATAATTGATTTATCAATTTACACAACTATTAGAGCTTTTAAACAGGTCTTAAACATGACAGGTATTTTCACATCACTGGCACATTCAAAGGCAAGGTCCCGTACTCTGGACACTATTTCCATTTTGTTAGTTCCTTTCTCTTTACGATTTAAGGCAAACATAATACCACATATGAAGTATAACAAAATACTATGGGAGTGTTTCTTTTCATGAGCTGGAAGAGTGCTTTCATACCGCATGGAAGATGACACCGAGCTTCAGGATACAGCCAGACCCTTCTCAAATGAACCGCTACCGCAAGTCCATTTTTTGGGTTAATTTTATAAAAAGTGCAACTAGGAACTGTTTAGTCTGGTTGTTTTTTTATGCAGGAACGGATTCATTTTTTAGTTGATGGTACATGTTGAACCCCTGCAATGATTCCTAATGAAGACCTTCAGCTCAATCAATAAAAACAGTTAATTTGAATTGCAATCTCAGTACTGACCAAAAATTGTCCAAAATTGTGTTTACATTCCCAGATCACTCAGCCACAGTTCACTCTGTGAAGGGGAAAAGGTGAGATATGACCTTTTTGCCCCCTTTTTTATGGAGGCTTATGGATGAGACACAACACCTAGCAACTATCACACCCAAACCGCCAGCTCATCTTCATGCTCTCTGGCATGTTGACATTTCTACTAATTGAATAAATGGACACTTTGTAGGACCTTTGTGGTCCAATAATGTTGTCCCATTTAAAGGTCAGCATGTGACCTTAAGCTCCGGCCTAATTTGAAGCCAGTTGCGAAACGCCTTGGTCAGGTTAAATACTCTTCTGGTTTGTATGTGGAAGCTTCAGAGAGTGGCAGAACATTCACTCAGGAGCCACTAGATCTACTGATGTCAACAAAAAGCCTTCAGGATTCCAGTGTTTGATTTATGCTGGCTTTAAAGGAGGTTTCAATGGAGATCAGGACTTATTTCAATATAAAAAGTACTTTTCCTCAGAATTAAAAAAAATGCAATAGAAAATGTATAGCGATTTCAGAGGAAATGCCCCTCTATGGACCATTTAGTGGCTGGTTCCTCTTACTTAGCGTCCATGATAGTGACCCATTTATACGCTGTGTCACCACGCTTTTGTAGCTCTGTCGGCACATAAGGAACTAAATCTGGGATGGGAAATCACATCAGCTTTCTGTGAAACAAACTGCATTAATGCATAGTTCCTGGCTAACCAAGGAAAGCACTCAGACATTTATTTAACAGGCAAACTGACAAAAGATGTTCTGTGTTTTCACTGATAAACTTTATTCTGTTTGGGAAACCTAAACAAATGTAATCTTACAGAAATTGAAGAAACTAATTGTTACACTTTTGCAAGTGGAATTTCTGCCCATTCTTGCTTGAGCTGCTCAATCTGTAACCCCTGTTGTCTGATTCTCCTCTTCATGATGCACCAGACATTTTCAATAGGAGACAGATGTGGACTGCAGGCAGGCCAGTCAAGCACACATACTCTATGTCTACCGTCACAAACTGACTGTGCCCATCTAGGGAGGCACACATGCAGACTTCAATTTTTTGTTTTCTTTATTTATTTACAAAACCAAAACAAGCACAGACACGAGAGCCAGAAACCAAATACAAATGGAGAAACCGTACAAACCGAGGGAAGCGTGAGGGAAAACAGACAATTAAGGAAAACACAAACTGCCTGAGCATAAATAATCACTTGATCCCTGGCCGGCTATGAATCCTTTTTTTTGAAGCCGACCAGGGGAACTAAACTCAGTGTCAAAATAAGAGCCCCCCCATATTTACAGTGGGATGCAAAAGTTTGGGCAACCTTTATACGCCAATGGCAGCCTCTTACACCTACGAAGCTATGCTTTTGTGATTTGTGCAGAATGAGGCCTGGAATTGCCCTGCTGAAATATCATGGAGTTTCTCTCACAGCTCTCATAAATTCCAAAGTCATTCTCTGCATTATGGTGACATCAAACATATACAGATCCCCTGTGCCATGGGCACTGATGCACACTCAGACTCTCACATATACTGTTTTTTGTACCTTTCGTGATAACAGTCTGTATGGTCTTTTTCATCTTTGGCACATCTAATCCATTTTTCACAAAAACAAACTGAAACATGGACTCATTTGACCACAGAAGACATTTCTATTGTCTTTAGAGAACTCACCTGTTTTTCTGGACAAAATTGATGTGTGGCTTTTTCTTTGCATAATACAGTTTCAAGGAGTATTTCTTGATACGGTAGCGGATTGTGTTCAGCAGCAATAATTTCCCAAAGCACTCCTGAGCTCGTGTGGGTATGTCCGTCACAGTAGCATGATGGTTTCTAATACAATGCAGCTGAAGGGCTCTAAAGTCATACATTCAGCAGCAGTTTCTGCGCTTGGCCTTTATGCACAGAGATTTTCCTCAAGGTTATTAACTGTAAATGATGACGGACGGACGGACCCAATTTCCTGTGCTGAGAAACATTGCTTTTACATTGTGTGATAATTCTCTCAATGTTCAGAACAAAGTGGTGAGTCACAACCCATCTTTACTTGCATAGACTAAACTTTTGGTGGGCTCCTTTTATACTCAATCTTGACACCCACACCTGTTACCAGTTAACTTGCATACTTATGAACATTCCAGAGAGTTACTTGTATAAGCTTACTTTCCCTCTGCTCCAGTGTTTTTGAGATGTATTGCATGCATTAATTTAATTTTTTTTCATGTTTACCAAAGATAATTAAGTTTGTTAGTGAAAACGCTGAACGTATTTTCTGTAAAATAAAGGTTTGAGTGAATGATCAAATTACAGATTGTAGTTACAATAAATAGACATCACAACAATGTACAGGAATGTAATGTGAACGTAATTTAAACCTTCCAGACAAATGTTGCACCATCACACTGCGCTGAAGGCAGAAAATCAGGGAAAACCTTTGTTGTATTGGACTCGTGGTTACTGGAAACATTTGTAATGTGTGGTGGGGCAAAGCACATCTTGGCTGTTTTGGTGTGGGGGGCAATTGTGCTTTCTTGGTGTTTCTTGTATGCAAGGGAGACATGGAATATTACAGCCAGGACAGACAGGACGGTAAATGCATTTCACCAGCGTTGTCTCCGATAAATTCTCAGAGTGACCTGGCGAGACAGAGTGCACAATGAAATGATCTGAAACTCAGTGCACACACACACAAACCAACACAAACAACACACAAAGTACTTAAAAAATCAACTAAACAAACTGGACCCCTACGCAATATGCTATTTTGCACTACAAGAACAAATACCTAAATAACACAAAAGACACACAAACGGGACTGTTGCACAACACACTTAATATTGTCTACCTCTTGCTAAATTTGCACAATTCTGTCTTGTCTAATATTCCTGGCAATAACTTGAAACTCACATTCTCCTTGAACCACTTGCACACATTCACTTTTGTATTGTCTATTGTCCTGTCTTTGTTTATTGTACAATAGATAGTTAAAATAGAAACTTTAGTTTAGATTAGTATTTATGGGTGAGGATTAGCTTTATATTTATGGGTAATGTTTGTCCCTAGTTTTATATTCTTATATTTATATTTATTTCTTAGACAGAATGCACCATGGTGGGGGCTAGTGTGAAACAGAATTTCGATGCCCTGTATACTGTGTATATTGTGGTGTTGCCAATAAATCTCTCTTGAATCTTGAATCTTGAATCTTGAAATGAGCCCAGTCACAAACTCTCCAGGAGATACTCACAGAACAGCGTTTCAAGTTGGCTGGTCATATATTACGTCTACCCAATGAAAGATATGCAACGACAGCTCTGACTTGGGTACCACCTAATGGTAAACGAATCCGGTGCCGCCCGAAGATCAACTGGTGACGGAAGATCAACAAGAAGACCTGAAGGACATGGTACGGATGTAAACGTGCCGCAGCCAATCGAGACAGATGGGGAGTGCGTGCTGCTCAATGCGCCGCCTGGCGTCGGAGAACATAATGATGATGATGATGGTGTGTCCTTGGGGCTGGGTTAGGGGGGCACACATATGTCAGCTGTATGGGGGCGGATGAAACTAACTATTTTCTAAAGTCTGTTAAAATGGTTCTATATGCAATAACTGACCACCACTGTGAACAGATTTGACCCTGTACATTTCTATTGAACCACTCAGTGACTTTGCTTACGTCTTAACCCTTAAATGATGCCAAAAATATTGGACAACTGGTGAAATTCCCGACTCAGGTTGAGTCACTTCGTGGAAACGTAGGTATGCGGGACGGTTAGTTCTGGTATCGGATGTTGGTGATTCAGACTTTAATAAGCCGCCGTGACCTAGATGTCATGTCAAACAGATTACAGGAACAGCCATGCTCACACAACGAAGGATGCTGTTTTCCACTCTCTAGCTGTACTGTTTCCCGAAATGGACTTAAAGATAATTGCACTGCCCGACTTTCGCTTATCTTTTCTCAACAGGTATAATGAGAATAGCTGATGTCGTCAAAAGATGCCAAATTAGATGCTCACAATGTTCTTTTGAAAGGGTACATTTGACCACTGTCATTTAATTACAAGTAGATGAAGACATGCACAATATTTAAAAAGAAAAAATGGAAAAACGGGAGGAAAAAGCTACATCTACCTGGTCATAGCAATTTCTTCAGCACCAAATTGAGTTTGCGTCACACATTTACATTTTCCTTTGTCTGCAGAACAACTGCTCACAGTTCAGCGGGTGCATGCAGGTTAATTCATTTTCAAATAATCCTCAGCAGAATGCTGCCTATGTTAGGCATGAAGATTACAGGCCCTGAATACTCTGAATATCTGGTGTGTCTTCAAAGACTGGCTAATCCACCTCCACTCTGCAACTCCAACAAAACCATTGATCAGTGTGTGTCCTACAGATCCAGTACAACAGATATAATCTCTCCTACATTATTAATCCATCTTCAAACTGAGCATTCCTTGATCATTAATTGTGTTTTACATAATTGGTCTAAGTCAGCAACATCAAAGGGCTCATATATATCAAAATATTGTCTTGGATTTCGTTTTTTTAATTGATATCCACTTAAAATGACCGTTCTGCCAAGCATGAACACACCACAGCACGAAATTCTTTCTCAGCATTTAACACATTCTCCAAGAGAAACAGCAGGCAGACACTCGGGACGCAGTATCTTGCTCAAGGATACCTCAGAGGTTTCACTAGTGTCTTGGGATTTGAACCCATGCCTTTCCAAGCACAGAGCGAACGCCCTAACCACTCGGCCAGCTGCCATCTGTGAGCCAGGACAATCAAACAATACTGCTATCATTTCTAACGAGTGCTAACCCAATATAAATGGACAGCTAAACACATATGGAGGAGGACACTAAAGGCACATTTCCACAGGTATACTGGAACTGTGATGTACGTAAACTGTACTGCGATGTGCCTAATTTCTCCAGTGTATCTCAGCACAGTAACAATGTTTGTGACTCAATTCTCCCAACAGTTTATGGCTATGGTCGTCCCAAAGCGCGCCCATGGAGTCAAACATGCAGTTTGACAGTTTTTCTGTAAGTTCCTAACGATTATTTTTCTGTACATTCTTTAGCTGTTAAATACCTAACCCAGCTAACTTGTTAGTGATGCCCTGGTGCACCTTCAAGCTTCTCATAGTGTCTGGTGGTGGCCTAGTGTTGAGGGCATTTGCCCTGCAGTCAGGAAGTTGTAGGTTTAAATCCCTAGACTGCTAGTGGCACCTCTTCTGAGGTACCCTTGAGTCAGAGGCATTTAGAATGTGGGGGGGGGGGGCACACTGGTGGGGTCTGGGGGTCCTCCCTGTGAAAAACCTTAACAAATTATATTCCATGGCCCATCCAACACTGTGTCAGTGCCTCTTTTACCGTCAAACATAGCCGTTTTAAAGCCATCCAGTTCTAAACGAGAACTTGAGTAGATATATCACCGAGCTAAAACTACAAAGATTTTCCCTTTGCTGTGTGTGTGTGTGTGTGTGTGTGTGTGTGTGTGTGTGTGTGTGTGTGTGTGTGATCTCTTTCGCTACTGTCAGCTCTGCTCTGCTTTTTTTTAAACACACCTATTTTCTGACAAATCCCGTCTCTTTCAGCTGCGATTGGCTAATAATATGGCAACATCTGTGCTAGGATTGACTAATTTTATACAACACAGCAGAAAACCAACCTTGGCGAAAGTAGCGGGGGACTACCAGCTGTAACGGGTCGGTCTAGGTTGCCCTGGTTCCCGGTCATGTGCCGTTTGGTTTAGTCACGTGTTCCGGTCGTGTGTTCATATTCTGTCTGATTCTCCACGTCACCAGGTTTCTGTTTGTGTTCTGTTTCCACGTCAACGGGTTCTGTTCTGTTTCCACGTCAACGGGTTCATGTTTTGTGTTCTGTTTTCCCTTGTATTTAGGGCCTGAGCCGTGTCTGCTCCCTGGGTGCTGTGTTCCTGGCTGCCCGCTGCTTCTCTTGGTGAATGGGTTAAATACAGAGGAGGAATTTTGTGCTGTCCATGTATGACAGAATGGTCACTATACACTTAAAGATAAATTTGTTAGCTTCATAGAAAACTCTAAAAGTGTATCTTTAACCCAAACAGACAAAAACAATGGCCTTTTTTCTATCTTGTGATGACAAGTTTTCCACCAATAAGAATGCAGTCAGTTCAGCTAAGGTTTGGCTTGGGTACGAGTCACTTTATTAGTTAAGGAAAATATTAGTTTTGGGTACGACATGATTCATTGTGCCAGTGGAAAAGTGCTTGTTCTCCTATGTCAGTATACAGAGAGTTGAGGGTAGTGGTGGGCTATCCTTCCTATCCATCTAGAGAGAGCCAGTAATGCACCCGGACATATGCTTAGATGGTTGCACCACTTGGAAGTCCCTTGGCCTGCTTTTCGATTGAGGCCCAATACAGGGCAGCCAATGAGAAAGGAGGTAATTTTCATATTTCACTCCTAAAGGCAAAGGCAGCCTGTTTATTTCTCAGGTATAAAGAGAGGCTGGAAAATGGTTATACCATTATTTAATTATGTATGTTTGTGCTACAAAAACACAGAAGAGGAACCCAAAGGAAAAACGCTATTTTTCGATGTATGGAATAATGAGGAATGTAGGTCCTTTGTCATGAAAAGCATGTCATAATGTAATGATACTATAATATGCTAATGTGCATGTTAGTAAGACTATAAATGGCCTTGTCTTTTATGAAACTTGATCCATTTTCACATAAAGAACTAAATGTTGTGTGTGTAAATGTAAACATAAGCTGTGCTTTGGGTGTAATATTGTTATTATCAGAATGTCACAGTAATTTTGGGGGGGGGGGGCGGATCTCTCTCCAGCCTATTTACTCCCTCTCTTATCTCTAATTATTGCCCTTTTTTCTGATGCCGGCATGAAAGTAAAGCCAATCTTTTTTTCTTTATTCAGCTGATGGTGAGCCAGGAGTTGTTTCTGCACTGATGATATTCTGAGATTCTGACACTTCAGTTGCATGCATGGTCGGACATGCATTGAAATTAAGTTGATTTATGATTTTAACATGTTAGTTTCCAATGTCCAGGATACCAATACATTTATCATCATTCTTTAACCTCCCCTTCTTGACTGTTTTTTTGCTCACATATATTTTAGTGGAATTTTGTTTGGAAGTACTGGTACTGGCTATTATTCCTTCTCAAAATCATTAATATTGACAGTAGATAAACATGCTAGGCATTTCCAGGACAAGAATTGAAATATTTAAATTGAATGACATCTTAGTCAAAAACAAAGAGGAACCCTTAAACCCTAAATGAAAAAAAATCCTTCTTTACTTTAGAACTGCAACTGTGAGTTTGTAACAATAGTCACCCAAGTAACCCCAATCCTTTCTGTACAAATACATCACTTAAAGCTATTCTCTTCTTTATCCAGATTTTCACAGTCAGAGACACTTGTGGATGTGGTTTAGGACACAGCCGTAATATTTAGGACTATATTGTGTGTACTTGCATTGGGTGTTGTTTGAAACCACCTAAAACAATGAAGTATTGCTTGTTATATATTGCTTTCCAAGCCACTTATGGTAAGGGATGGCTGAACGCGTAGCCGCATTCACAGGCTGATTACACAGATCAACAGGTCAAAATCATCAGAGATCAGTTTCTGTGCGTTCTGTAGTGTTTTTCATGCTGATCTCAAATCTGTGTTTAGTGTTTCCTGCAGGTACAGTGTTTGTGATGAAGCTAGTTCTATACTGCATGGTAGTTGGTATAATGATCATATAATAATCATATGCTGAGTGTTTGTGAAGAAACAGTGGTAGCTGACTGACTCTGATCATTATATCTATGCCACAGTGTGGCCTGTCTGACTTCATTCTGAAAATATTGAAACAGTTCTTGATTGGTGCCTGCGGTTTAAAAGTCTAATGCAGATCTAATATTACTCATATTTCAAAAACGTTGATGTGACTGAAAAAAATGAAAAGCAGTTCTGAAATCTGGTTTAGAAAAGTGTGTTGCGATTTCTTTTGATTACATTTTAAACCACAGCAAACCCATCACAACACCTTGCATTGCCAAGCTGAAATGTCACACACTCCTGCATGCCTTAAATGCCCTGTTCACACCCTGGTCCCGTTTTGGGCCTGGCCCTAAGCGTAACTTTTCTGGGCAGCTGCTATGATAGCCTATGACGTGATGTGAGCAGAAGCTAGTACCACTGCTCATGAGACCGTGTAGGATTAGCCATTAGGCCGCCATGTGGACACGTGCCAAGAGTGCATATCCACGCTAATCCACGTGTGCTGGACTCCGGTAATGCACAGACTGAGGCACTGCAGCCCTCCCGCTTATTCACACACACACACACACACACACACACATACATGCTAGCGGTCACGCTAGCCCTGAGAGAATTAGCGAACTCTGACATGCTCTCTCTCACACACACACACACACACACACACACACACACACACACACACACACACACACACACACACACACAGACTAGTGCACATTTTCCTACTTTAAAATTGACCTTTGGAGTCATGTGCAAAAGTTTAAAGGGTCCCTGATCAAATGACCATGTGAGAATTACAGAGAACACCACAACTACTATTACATCTATGACAAAATTTTTTTCCTGAATTCAATTATAAACACATCTTGTATTTGATGTTTTATTTTATCTCCCATGCGGAACCAAATAAATAGAAACAGTGTACAATTTTTACGACAATGCAGCTGCATACCCAACATAAGCATTAATTTAGATCAGACTGATGCTTATGAAGTCAGCAGCAAAAGTAAAACATCTCAGTTGAGAAGAAACATTCAAATGAAAACTTGATGCCGCTTAATCACCACACATGGCTGTAATGTAGCTAAAATGAACTCAGATGTCATTATGAATTAGACTTACTTTTGAACTAAACTGAGAATTAGAAACTCTACACTTGTGACTTCGCTCAGGACCAATGCTTTCACAATAACAGTCCCATATCATTTTACATGCAATTTCCCTTGATTTTGTACAATAAAACATGTATTAAACACCAGGTACTTGTATCATTGGCTAAAGGGGGTTCTCCACTGACTGGTACCAGCTTGGTTCAGTTTAATTCGGTTCTACTCTGTTCAGTTTGGTTTCGGACCTACAGTATTCCACTACAACTGGTTGCTATAGTGACCAAACATTCTGAGAAGTTATCATTACATATTTGTTAAATTACACTAACTTTGGATCTATGTGACATAGAAACACCAAAAAAAGCTCAGCATGATGCCAAACACCTTGAATATCAACACAAACTGGAGGAGCTTCCACATAAGGAGTTGTTTTGCTGTAGTACCCATTAAGTAGGTATATATACCCTTAAGTTGGAAAGGGTAAGGCTTGTACATCTTCTGAAGCAACACTCTTGCTGATGGGACATGTCCTGTTGCAACACTGGCAAAGTAGATTTGTACTGAATTTTACGGGGCCGAGTAGCCTCAATGTATTTAACCAATCGATAATGGGTAGATTGGGTTGATTGTTATTCATTGTGAATGTCCAACATTAAACATTTTCCAAATTGACATCACTGGCTATTGTTGAATCAATTACATAATTACACAATTACATAATAATTAAAAACTGACAATTTGTTGCATTTCAGGCACGGCATCTGTCCCGATCACGTTATAGCATTAAGCTTAAAGTTTAGGGTGGCGGTAGCTCAGTGGGTAAGATACTTGCCTTCGGACCAAGAGGTCATGGTTCAGATCCTACCATGGTTCAGCACCACCACTAGGGTCCCTGAGCAAGACCCTTAACCCTAAGTTGCTCCAGGGAGAGACTGCCCCCTGTAGTTAGGGAATGGAAGTCGCTTTGGAAAAGAGCATCTGATAAATGCCATAAATGTAAATGATAAAGTCGAGGGGTGTCCTGTAAACATGTCCCTCCACTCTTTCTCTACTTGACAGGCTTAAAGTAAATTGAGAAGTTCTGCTTTTGGCTGGGCACCAAAAAATAGGCAGCAAAAGCATGACCCTTGCCTGACCTAAACAGGTAATTCTGTGTGTCAGCAGATGGTTTGGTCCTCTACAGCTGAAACAGCCGTCCTGGATGGAGGATCTAATCCCTTTGCCTCATTTGTCTTTCATTCAGAGCTTAGGAGGAGCGCAGCTGGTGTTAACACATTCTTGCATGTAAATAGCCACAAACATCCAAACATGCCAGAAGCTACAGTGAGTGACAGGCCTATAAACAGGGTATAATAGCAGCTATTAAGGACAACAGTTTGGATGTGTTAAACAAATGCATTCACATCTACTAAGACATTTGCATCTTTAGTTCTGCACTGAACCTATAAAGCTAATTAGCTAACAGGTAACTCATATGGCAACAACTAGCATCCTCACACCCTGCATCAGTATGTGTCGAGTAATCACAAATGTGTTTGCTTTTGTGCTCCTGTGAGCAGCCCACACTGCTTTGATGTTTTTCATCGTTTTAATTATTTTTTTTTCTGTTTAAATTCTTTTTTAACCATTTTAATTAGATTTTTACATTAAACAACTGGATGCTAATCTTTTGGGTGTATTTGACTTCAATGTTTGGCTTCATGTTCATGAATATACTATCTTTGGTTAAAAACTAGGTACTTACAAGCAAAAATATTATCTGTTACAGCTTGTAAAAAGGGTTATATAGATCAAATTAAATATAATTGAATTTTCTTTTAAAAAATGGAAAACCTGAAGATGATGTAAGTCCATTTGTAACAGTAGATACAAAGAACTAGTCATTACCTAGTTCCACTACACACTAATGTAAAGGGGTCATAATTTCTCATGGCTGATATAAGTGGATGTCCTTGGTTTGGATGTCGATTAGCAGAATATTTGGCCTTTCCTGCATTTATACCAACCTTAGTCTTGGTACTACATCAATCAGCTGCAAACCTTTGAGATTGACCTGCTAAACCCCATTGATTTCACTTGTTAAATCTTTTGCGGTCAGCACAGGTAGTTTGGAGAAAACGGGTTAAAGAGGGATTTTATAAGTTTGAGACATGGTTTGTGTGATGTATTTGAGCAATTAAATATTGAAGTATTTTTTTTTAACAGTGTATGATATCAGCTGCCAAGCACAATGCTCGAAGTGATAGACTGGCAGAAAGTCTGACTTGCACAATATCCGCCTTTCTCCAAATGCTGTTTAATCAGCCAAGACATGTTTGGTGTCTTAAATGTGCTTCCTTAGTTTTTGCACTAAATAATAAATCCCTCACTTTGCTTAGTCCATGCTAAGATTTTATAGACATGTTTATGAGGTGCTGGCTCTGCTGACACTGTTACTTGTAAAACTGGATCATAAAGCTCTGGGATTGTGTCTAAAACACAAGAATCTTGAGAAACGTTAGTTTATGCAACCTTGTACCCTGAAGTGGACTAATAGTTTAAAAAAACAATGTGGTACTATCTTGTTTTGAATATGTCAGCCTATAGAACTCCTGCTTGGTCTTGTTTGAGTCTTGGGTCCTGGGTTTTTAACTGCAGATGTGATGAAATTGGCTACACATGGGCGTCATCGCCATTCAATCTGAAGGGGACGTGTCCTCCTCACATTTCATTGTTATTCGTTTGGACCCCACCCCCACATTTAGCATAAAATATTAGTTCACTTAGCGCTGTTTCGCACAACAATCATTGCACTCCACTCCCTAAAAGAACCGAGACTCTGCATGCACGTGCACCCGATGTGAACCGATGCAACCCTCACATTACAAATGCTTCCGTCGCCCCGCTACTACACCATTGCCAAAAATTGACACTCTTACTCACCCCCTTGGGTCCCTCCTTGACTGATAACAATATTGACAATCACAACCTACCCCCTCCCTCAAATTATTTTCCATGATATCATGGTTTGTGTAATGTATTTGCTGCTTAACCCTCTGAGGTCGGAGGATCCAAAAATGGATTCCAAAACAATCATCTAAAGTTTTTATTTACATATATTTACATATATATAAGTAAATGAATGCTGTCCTTACCTTATGTTTACAAGGTCCAAAAACTTCAAAAGTCTTGCTCAGAAAATAGTTTTTTTGTCATGTCATGTTTACAAAATATTTAAAAATAAACTAATTTCATTACATTCACTTTACACTCACATATAATTATAGCTGAGGCTTTCCAAAATATAACTATATTTGTCACTTTGGCATAGATGTTTTTAGACCTCAGGGGGTTAAACTTTTCTGAACTATTGCTCTAAAATGTATGTTTGGTTTTAAATTCAAACAGTTTCCAGTGTCAAGAGTGAGTTACCTGTGTAAGGAAATCCTGGAAACAGAAGGCTAGCAGTCAAAAATAGATGAGTTTAACACTACAGTGAGTCAACTGACAGTGTACTGCAACACTGGAGCCCATAAACCCATTAAAGAATGAGAATGCATATTAGAGCTGTATTGCTGAGCTCGTTTGTCAAAGCTGCTAGATGAAGGAGATGAGGGTCCACCAGCTCTGCTTCACAGATAAAAGACAAAGGCCATTTGTAGTTTATGGAAAGGGGTGGCTAGCTGTATTAATCAGTAAGGTGCAATAACTACTGTTAGAACCATATGAAGATTTTGGCCTCCACACCACTGAGGTTGATACTAGACAGCAAACTAATTAACGATCATGCAGCACCATTTGATTGCCATGGTCCCACCAAAGTCTCATGGTGCAGGCCGACATTCTCCAGACTGATTCTCACAGTGAACTTTGGTAACATTTCACAGCTTCTTCTTTAGTACCACCAGAGAAGTTCCACATGTGTGATCACAGCTTTATGGCGCAAAAATAAATAAATGTCAAAAGGGGAAAGGTTCTCACTCTTGTCATGGGAGGAAGAAATGTCCCTCATGTTAAACATTTTATAAGAAATAGCCATGATTAAATATTTATATGGAAGGTATAAAAGGAACATGCTGGTGCAAAAGAATAGAGCCAGAAGAAAACTGCAGCTGAAGGACAAACAACTGTGCTATAAAAAAAACGGATGAGCTTTTTCCCGTTTTTTCTATTGAATGGGCAAAAAAGGTTATAAACCTATAATTATGTTATAATAAGTAAAGGGGGTGCTTTTTGTTGACGTGCACTCAAACGACTGAATGGACTATTACAAACCCTGCTACAAGTGCATCATTTGTGCTCTAGTGCAAAATTGACCTTTTTAAGAGTTTTGGTTGACCTAACTAGCATTTAACAAACACTACATTTGAATTTAGTTTGGTAAATGCTAAAAAGGTAAACCATAAAAGTTTTTGGTATTATATTGACTTTTACAAATGACGATTATTTTTTACACCATGCTGAAATTATAAACAAGCAGTTTGTGCTCTGACACCAAAATGTTTCTTGTTTAGCTTATGGTTTACCTTGTTAGCATCTTCTAAATGTATAAACGGAAATGTAGTGTTATTGTTAACAATATTAGCCTCGTAGTGTTGGATAGAAACTAAAGAAAACTTAAGGCTCATCAGCAAGTGAAAAAAAGTGTACCTTTGATTTTCTTTGGTAAACTATTTCATTAATTTGTCATAATTAAAGATTTCACATTCAGTAGAAGGTTTGCTGATGTAGTCTAATGCAATGGTAGGGCTAAACCATTTTTTTAATTTAAGTAATAAACAGTGAATGCCTCACTGACCCCGCACCCTCCCGGGGTCCCAGTGAGATTAAACATTTGCCCCCACAGTGGCCTCACTTTCAACACTTGACTTAGCATATAACAAATATAGCATTGCTTCATGTTCTTTTAAAATAGAATAACTTTACGGTCCAGGGGGTCCATGCAAGTAGCCCAGAATTAACTGAAGGAAAAAAAAACCTTTTGCGCCCTCCCAGTATATTTAGACCTGAACACGTTTTAACTCCACTGAAGAATTCGAAGCTCCAGAAGTCACTTTTGATCCCCTGGCGCCGGGGCCCCTCGCGTTCCCAAATGCAGATCAAAAAAGAAAAAAAAAGAGAAAAGTTGCATTAAAGGCAGGTTTAAAAACGATAAGCAGGTGGATTCACGGGTTTTCGGCGTTTAGTGGTTCAAAAGCAAACAGGACGTGTCTATTTGAAGAAAGGGCACTTGGTCAATGAGCAAGATTTAACCGTTTCGAAACTAACCTAAATTTTTCGCTACTTTTGCCTCTTGTGCGCCTGAAACATGGAAGAAGGAAAAACAATGTGGCAGAAAAAAAAGAGGAAAGCATTGTTCACCTTAATAAGTGCTTACATAAAACTCATTCTCCTCTACTGGCATGATTTTCAGCAAACACCTCTCGGCCTTGCCTTTAATAGAACCCGGCCAAGGCCTTGCACACGGTTGCATCATGCGTTACATCATACGCCCGTAATAGCGGCCTTATTTTCTGCATTAAACTGAATTACAGTGAGACAAAAAGTGAGGATACTGCTGAGAAAGCTCTCATTAGGGTGTGCTGAGATTTTTTTACCCAGCCTGTAATCTCATATGAGTTATTTTTTCTTTTTTACTGTGGTCAAGGTTCAAGCAGGCCGGTCCAGGATGAAGATTTGAGACCCAGTCTCTCCCCATGAACCCTCATTAATGACTTCCCTCTGACGTGCCATCTACTGCTGCATGATTGGGAGAGCCTATGAAAAGGAGGAAGCTGTGTGTTTCTGTGGCTAATTGGTCCCATGAGATTTTGGGGTGATGCTCATGCTATGTTGTATTTTACGGCATGTCTGGAGTGATCTGGGACGACAGATTAGAAGTGAGTTACTGCAGTGGGAGGTTATTTAGCAACACAGGTGTTTTGAAATAAAGGTTCACTTTGGGCCAAGCTTTTTGTGCACAGTTGCTTTAATTTCACGGAGTTTAGAAATGCAGTAGGCCTTATATCTTAAAATTACACACGTCTCACACTCACTTAAAGAGATCGTGGCTGCATTTCAAATACTGTATATGCACTTCACAGATAAAAGTATTGGGACACCTGCCCATTACACAAACATGGACTTTAATGAGCACAGACACTGATGTTGAACGAGAAGGTCTGGCTCACAATCTCCGTTCCAGTTCATCCCAAAGGTGCTGGATGGGGTTGAGGTCAGGGCTCTGTGTGGCCAGTCAAGTTCTTCCACAGTGAACTCCTCCAGCAGGTCTTTATGGAGCTCTCTTTGTGCTCTGGGACACAGTCATGCTGGAATAGAAAAGGTTCTTCCACAAACTGGGTCCACTTTGGCATTGTCCAAAATGTAAGTAATTAAGAGCTGTCCAAATACTTTGTCCATGTAAAGTAATTCAGAAAACAAACTGAAAATGAGGTAACTCCCCATGTGCAGACAGAAAAGGCGGATGCTGCTACGTTTCTACCAGTAAAGCATAGTTGATGTTACAGGTTGTATAACATGGTATCAAAAACATGATGTCATATGATTGGCTGGAAGCTGGACGTAGAACTGTTAGGAGAAGGTATGAAATACACGCAACATGCATTAATGAAAGAGTTTTTCTGCCACCTACTGGCTGAACTTTAAAATACAGCGTGTTTATGTGAAAGCATGAACATGATAATGATGTGGAGAGGCTTGGTTGTTTTTCCTAAAGAAATGTGCCTCATGTCGAGATGGTTGCTGGCACTTTTTCTTCTACACTTGCCAGTGTTTAAAGTCAAAACCAATACCAGTGTTTAAACCAATACCAATGTAATATTTATTGTAAATGTGTAAGATGGTGAACAGATTTCCCAGTTTTTTTAGATGTTTTCTTCTTTCAGATTTTCCCCCCAACGTCTAATGTACTATTTATCTGCATTCATAATTTTCCCTTCGATACTGATACCCGGTTTATTATATATCACTAATCACAGAGAATAAAGGGGATAAAAACAAACAAAAACAAACAAACAAAAAAACTTGAATAGTGCGCCGTGAATTTAAATAAGATGTCATCACATTCTAAATCTAGAATTGTTTGGTCAGTTTGTTTAAAAAACAACATCAAATTAAACAGAAAGTTTCCTGTTATTGTTAGTATTAGGGATTTGTATTTTCCTCTGTATTTTTAGAGCATGTTTTCTAATAGTGAAAGAATTAATACCTAGAAAAGCATGTAACGACTCAGGATTGGAGGCTGTGCTTTTGCTGGTAAATGTTATTTTAGAAGGTATGGACTTGAGTATTGGTTAAATGTAATACTTGTACTTTTACTCAATTACAGTTTCAAGAGAAAATAATTTACTATTTACTATTGTACTCTTAACCTTCCCTTTTTGACCTCCTATGTATGCATTAGAACCCTCAAAAATCGCTCTCTTTTTCAATTTGCAAATCAGTTCACCTTTTTGTACATTTTAATTCATTTTTTACTTAAAACATGTAACCACATTCATATCAGTGTAAAATGATGCTACCCACACTATGCTAAATTGAAAGGAATGAAATCACTGATTAGTCACTAAAACCAACCGCACAATAAACCATCAATAAAAACATTTATTTTCCTTTTTTTTTATTTTAATCCTGATTTTCACATTACACAATTTAATTTTGAAAATGATCCAGGGAACTTGTTCCACTCTTACGTCTATCACAAGGAGTACCCCAGGGGTCTGTATTAAGACAAATATATTTTTTTCTTGTTTTCTCTAACCTTGATATCTTAACATGCCTCCAGGGCGTAAAAAACAATAGCTGAGGAGGAATTTCCTTGAGTTAGAAAGCAAGAAGTAAAGTTCTCATGTATTTTGATGGATCCATTTTTCCAAGATAGATCCAAGCCATTTCCAAAGTAACAGCACATTTCCACTTTAGGAATATAGCACAAATTTGCTCTGTACAAACTAGTTAACCTGTCTTTACATGCATTTGTGTTTTCCTAGAGTGATTATTACAGCTCCATCTTTGGTCTCCCAGATGAACAAATTGAGAGATTACAGCACATACATAATTTAGCAGCCGAGGTACTTTCGTTCCTCTAAGGTCTCGTTAGACACCATATATATACCTCCTCTTACTTATATCTTCATACCTTACGAACCTACCTCACTCATCCAGGCCTGTTGAGTAAGCTCTCTTTCTTAGATTCTACTCTCCTCACCACAATTAATCACACCTCCACGGTCGTATGTAAAATGAGCTCAAATGTATTTAAAATGCATCCCAAAAACAGCAGTGCTGCAAAGACTCTCTGTCACCTTTAACACTAGAGGGAGCCAAGTTGGCAGGATTTCATCCTGGAACGCCAGAGATGCGAAAGCTGGACAGGATTTGTTTAAGCAACTTTTCATCACATACATTCTGATACAATCAATGACTGAACTCAGTGCAGAACACCACTTGAAAGAGAGGTCTTGAGCTTAATCCAGATTAAGCTGATTTCACTGATTTCACAATGGCTTCAGGAGGAGCTGTATCATCCTACCAGTGAGGAGAAAAAACTCTCACGTTTTGCCATTAAGTCAAAGTGCTTGTCAAGCCCAGCTGAAACATCATGCAGTATCTTGGCAGTGGAGCTTAAAATACATCTTCAGTTTGGGGCAGAGTGTATATATTCACACACACATATATTTAATAGCGCAAAAAGGGTACGTCTAATGTAGAGGCCAATAATCTTATTATAAGTTATAATATTATCCATTCTTACCCATTGTTCCTTCTGCTTTACTGGTTTAATAGTCTTCAAACAGAAAAATCTCACCCTAGAGACGATTTAAGGAAGTGAGCAAACCTGTTTACAACAGATAGAACCAATAGTTACATTTTTCATTTTTCAGAATGTCCCTTTAATATATTCCTGGCAGCCCACTGTCCTTGCCCTCACACAGCTGATCATCAGCTAATTATCACAGACTCTCAAGAATTGGGTCAAATTTTCCAACAATATCTTAGTGTTATCTAGTAGAAAGAGTGTTCATCATGTTTGTGCTACAATGCTTTCAAGAAACCCAGACCTGATCACATACATTGAGAATTAAAAACATGATGATGTGAAAAAAATACTACGGCTTTTTGGGTATTGCAGCCTATTGCCACTGGTTAAAATTTCCTTTTAAAATAAAAGTCTGCTCTTTGTTTGAGGAGATGGAAATGCACTTCTGAACTTGGTCGGGTATGGCCAGACAGTGGTAATGCTATCCGGTAATACTCCAGGTTGAAATAATGTTTAATTGCCAGCTAATAGCCCTGATACTATTATTTTCTCCGAGAGGCACAGGTGGGCTTCAGAGGCGACGCTTTAGGGCCTTTGCAGGTCACCAAATTAGCATCCAGTCTGGATTTTAATGGAAGCAAATGTTAGAGGTAAAACAGTGGCAGGAGTTACCTCAGCAGACGTAGCAGATGCTTAATTCGCTCCTTGTTTACCGGGCTGACCTTTAGGATGACGAAGTCTCTGAATCCGACATACTCTCTTCTCCAAATTAGACAAAACTATGTCACATGTATTCTCTACTAACAAACAAGTAATATGTCACAATATCAACTAGCAGTGGAGGATTATGGTGGTTTTTAGGGTTCCAGGCTGTTTTTTGTATTCTTTTATTCTTGAAAATCTCACCAGTTCGACACCAACCCTTTCCCAAATGTTAGCAAGGCTTTCAAGGCTTGGCAAATCTGGGCTTAGGTTCATCTGTGGAGGCTGGCGCCGGTCCTTGTAGGCCAGCGTTGCAGCACGCTAATGCCACGGCATCCCCCTGTTTCACTGGCATTCTGCTGATAAGGCAGGCAGAAGACCACTATGGACCCGTGATTGTTCTCGCCCATCGAGTTGCGTAGGCTGAGAGGCCAAGATGGTCTAATCCCGCTCTTACTTCCTTCTCCCTAGCCGATAGAGCTTTAGCCCGGAATTCGCGGAGATCTTTTCTATGGGCATTGTCCACCAGCTGCATCAGGACGTGGCAGGTGGAGAAATGACACAAGCTGAAGTTCTTGTTCTTCATCTTGAAAGATCATGAGACGCATGACGTCAAATGGAAGGGTGGCTGTTTCTGAAAAGCAGAATGTGAACTCCAGGCGAATGGGCCGTGCTTTGTTGCCGTATCAATGAGAGCGCAGCTGGGTTTCATGAGGGTGAGATAAACTCAGGAGGCTTGGAATCACGCACACTCTGTCTGTTGACGTGACCCTATTTTCAAATAAGAGACGAGGTAGGGAAAGGCGAAAAAAAAGTTTTAGCCAGAACAATGCGATTGTTTTTCGAGAAAGCTAAACAGTAGTTGGAAACCCTGAAAAGGAGGAACCCGTGCCAAAGCAAACTGACTCGGACCCCTGGGCTGCTACAATAGCCCCAATCTAAAGCAGAAAGGATACAAGGCTCCTCCACATAAACAGGCAACAGACGTCCTGGACTGGTAACAAAAGGTACAGATGACTTGCAATAAAGCGGCCACTGTGAACGTGGACAGACTGACGTCTGCTCAAAGTTGCGATACCAAAGAGTCAGTAATAAATACAAGGGACTATGTTTGAGAAGCCCTAGTCAAACGACACATCTTTTCAACTATTCTTAAACCTAAATGTGGCATTGTTCTGACAAATTTAGTGCACAGTGACTATTTATTTCAATTTTTAGAAAACACAATCTACAAATGTGGTTTTGCACAGGCCACAATACATTACAAGTAAGTAAAGTTACATTTACATTCACGGCATTTAGCTGCTGCTCTTATCCAAGCAATGCACATCAGTACTCAAGTAGTCCACATCTGTTTCTTAAACATGTAAAGCTAAATTTAAATCAGCGTCCACTATTCAAGCAGGTTACTGCATGCTTGGTTAAATAATACATCTGCATCAGAATGTGTCCTCTGTAGAGGATGTTTAGCAATTTTCACATTGAAAATTCACAAGAATATGTAATTCTACCAGGTTTTGCTCATGAATGTATGATGCCAGTTTTACTTACAACACCACAAGCTGTTACATTTGGTGACATGTTTGCAATCCAGAACACATTTCCATTGGATGTTAGGTCCAATTTTCCTAGCAGACTAGTATTAAGCAAACATTCCCAACCTAGAAATTTCTCCTATCTGTTTCCAATCAGCAATATTTCTTGAGCCTTCTTTGACCTCAGGTCAGAAAAAACCCTGCCCGTATTCAGTTGAACCATGAAGTAAATAGTTGGACCATTAAGGCCAAGCAATGTACTAAAATACCGTAAACAATTTATGCTACTTTCCTTCAATATGAGGAAATGTCAGAATGGTATTCCGCCCAGTCTTGTGGTTCTGAATGAAAAAAAAGACGGGGGTGTGTGTGGGGGGGGTGTTCATTCATTCAGCAAGGAAGAGGTGTGTATGCAGCCGGGTTTGATTCTCATCGAAGGGTCGCCACAGTGTTACACACTTAGCAGGTGGGTCTTGGGTTTTGCGCTGTGTTTAGTCTGTGTGGAGCCGAAACGTTTGTGTATTCACTTCGGCTACAATGGGGCAGGAAAAGAAACCCCCCCTCAATGCGCTGCCCCCATTAGCGCACTTGGTGCTGGGCAGATTGTGCTAGGAACAGTAGGGCATTGACGAAACCAATCAAGTCTAGGTGGAACCAAAGACGTTTAATCTCAAAAAGAGCAAAATTATCATCGTATGTGGACACCATGGCCGAAAAGTCTTAAATATAGCACGATTCAATTCACACTGTGACGCATTCCCACAGAGTAATTGTGCCACTGCTTATCAAAATGTGGGGGTATTAAACCTAAAGGGTTGCCACCAAAGGCCAATTTCCTATTAACAGATGAAAATGATGAACTGAATATTAGGGATGAGCAGGTTAAACTGATCCCTATATCTAAACTGAGTTACAACCATAAGGTTTAACCTGGGATTTTGAAGGTGGGAAAGACGTATCGCTTGTGTATTTAATGTTCTTGGAATAGGGTTCCCAAACAGTATTCCACGGCACACATAGTCGAACACGAAAAGAATTGCCCAACTCTATCATTCAAAATGAAAAAAAAAAACCACAGTATGTAAATTTGGCTCAAAAGACCATACAAGCCAATAAACACCAAAATATCAGATTTTTTTTTCCTTTTTTGTAGCCATTTATCCATAACAGGTGAATTCCAAAAGATGAACAATTGTTTTACATTGCAATTTAAATATAAACACACCTAGCTAAGTCACTCATGTGGGTCTAATCTAAATAATCACTGTTAAAATAACTACAACTGTAATTTTAGTCTTATTTAAACATTGTTTTTGGTAAGAAGTCTGTATAATGTAATAAAGTATTCCAATATAAAATATAATAAATAAATAATAGCTGTGCCATAATGGCCCATTGCCAAATGTTCTGGGAAATGTCTTAGCAAATTGGTGAAAAAGGTCAATGAAACGGTTTTAGTGTCTCTCATATTGTTTTACAATGTTTAGATCAGTTTGACGCACAAGCCACAGATCTGAAACCAGTGATGGTGTTAAGGCGTTCATAGTAAACATAAAAACAGTCGCATACAGTTTTGGGCAAATTACATTTTCTTTCATTATCTGAAAGAAAATAAGTAAATCCTCTAGAGTGAAGTTTCCCAAATGTTCCCACTAAAGGGCTGTCAAGGGTCATTTACAATAAATAAAAGAGTTTACATTTTGTCATTCAGTTGCAATAAAAAAGAAATCCTGATCAGATTTGTGGGTGTAAAAAAGTAATCAGAACTAATAAAGCAAATTGCTTTTTTTCATTGATAGAATACCTCATCATTCATTTTTACATTTGCTAATTTATGTTGTTTTCTAGATAAAGTGATTATGACATTTTCTTTTTTCTTTTGTTTCTTTTTTCAAATAGGCTAAACCTAGTAAATAATGAAAAACATTTAACATATAATGAAAAGCAATAATGAAAAAAAAACCTATAATAAAACACAATAATGAAAAACACGTAACATTTGGGGAAAAAAGCCATCTTTAAGTCACTTTTCCCACTCAAACATTTAATTTGCTTCATGGATTTTACGCAAATTTGCACTGGTTTAGGGATTCTAGTGTTAAACGTTACACACAATTCTATACAGTGCAGTTCAGTAATGTACCTCGGAGACTACAGGTACGTAATGGCAATTTCCAGATAGCGGTCCAAGCAATATCAAGTCTTACCTATCATGTTTAGGGTTTGCCCCTCAGCACTCTCAAGATTTAAGGTGGAACCATGATCATGCACATAGAAGAAACCCACTGTGCCAGAGACACCTAATATCTTCCACCGTGTCTTCATGGGAAACGTGGTCCGAGGCGTTTCCTTATGACTTCAGAGCAGTGAAGTTGCATGATGTCATTAAACCGAGTTTGGGACTACAATGCTCCTCACTGTTTGGTTTGGGACTCTCCCATATGATCCATTCCTTTTGCACTTGGCCCTAATAGGTTGGCAGAGAGACTGATGCTAAACATTATGGGATGTAAATAATGAGTACGATGGTGAGATCAGTGCGCTGACACACACTCATTATGGCAATAACCTGAGTGCTATACAGCCCAAATATTTTGTCTGTTAACTCGGGTGCAAGGTGACGAGCTGACCAGTTCATTGGCCACAATTACGTACACACAGTCCTTCGCTTTACCTTTAACTTTAACTTTAACTTTGGTCAATCAGACAAAACAGGTTTGGGATTTACTTCTATAGTTTTATACTGGAGCTACAAGGCTAATGCAGTTGGTATGGGAAACTGATTAGCATGCTAACCATCTACCCAAATCACTACACTCAAAGTGAGCTGCTAAGTCATCTGTGTGTATGAAGTGAGTTTTGGCTGAACCATCACTTTAAGAGCTGTTAAACTTCCCAAGAATTGCAGTTTAACAGATTTCCTGAAGTCCTATTTTTAGCCACAATTCCCCATAAACACATTTTCCCACAAATTCTCTCTCTTAGGCACATGTATACACTGTAAAGGTCCTGAACCCCTCTAAACCCCCCACCTCCCTCCCCTCCTATTCGCTTAGTGTCCATGTGGGCCATTCCCAGCACTTGGCTGTGAGGGTCAAGCGTGGGACAAGTGGGCATGGGAAAAAATGCAACAATTATATCATTTCCTGTTCTGCCGGCAGTGCAAACACAGGGAGCACTTAAAGCAGCGTGGACTTTACAGGGACACATGAGGCCAAGAGTGAAGATTTCCTATTGTGGAGCACTGCAACAGTGCCACATGCAGGTATTACTATTTTAATTGTTTCGATAGTTATAAATATATAAATTTTTTGAGTCACAGCCTGTATTATACATTCAACATTCACTGTCTAAAAAATGGTTATTTGAGTGGTGCCATAGCAAAAATCACTAAATAACAAACAGTAGAAAGAAAAAATTGAACCCCATCTCCAAAATCCAAATGTAATCCCTATCAGTGGGGGGCAAATATATAGTGGGTGACACCTGGGTAGTGGGGGTGTGGAGAATGGGACACAGCCACAGGAGTGGTAGAACCAGGTTTGGAGAGAGAACAGGGCGGGAAACAGAAGGGATACAGACTTTACAAAGATACAGACAAGGTTCAGATGTATGTCTGGGAACAAACAGACTTGAACAGCCAGGTAACAGTGCTTTCAGAGAGCAGAAAAGAAATACAGCTATTACACAGATACATACACTGTCCACATTGGCGAGGCTGTGCAAGGACCGCTGGCCTGCAGAACACCTCCCTAACAGATGGGCTAACACAAACAAGCCAACTAGGTGACAATGAGCTCACAGAATGCCAGGACTATCAAGTTTTCAGGTGGCTCCCATCCGGTGAGAGGGCTTCTAGCACAGCCCCATCGCAAAACCTGCCTTGAAAGATGGCCATGACCAATAAAATTCCCATGAATCTCAGGGCAAAACTGGGCAAGATGTAATAAGGGGCCAATGACACAGAGGGCCTTTGGCTAAATCTTTATTGGAACCCTCATATACACCAAGCATTTTGGAGACATGTGATTTTTAGGGTTTGGGCCAAGCCCATTACTTCCAGTGAAGGTTAGTCTTAATGCTTAAGACATTTTGAACAATGCCATGCTTTCAGCTTTTGAAGAAGAACTTTTTCAATTCCAGTGTCCCAGTGCACAAAGCGAGCTTCATAAAGAACACGTGTGGAAGAACCTGACTGGCCGCACAGAGCCCTGACCTCAACCCCATGCAACACCTTTGGGATGAACTAGAACAGAGATTGTGAGCCAGACCTTCTCATACAGCATTGACCTCATAAATGCTCGACAGAATGAATGGACACAGAATTCCCACAGAAATTCCCACTTGTGGAAAAGCTTTAAAGAAGAGTAGAAGCTGTTAAAGGAGACCAACTCCACATTAAAATCTATGCATTTGAATGCAATGTTTTTAAAGTCCCTGTTTGTGTAATAGCCAGGCGTCCCAGTACTTTTGTTCATTTGGTGTAGTGTCTGTACACCCAATGGTATCAAATGGTATTTCTTACCAGTGCTTCCACCAACACTGACATCAATTTAGTTTCAATATTCTCATTTGTACAGAAGTCTTAGAACCTGCAACATGACACATTTATGGGGGGCTATTTAGGAAATATTTCAGACTTCTGTTACACAAACACATTTAAAACACACACATTCACATGTGAAACTGTCACGCATGCATCCATTCTACTGAAAACTCACACACACATATATGAAACACTCATACAGATACAGGTGA
>JBBJLR010000002.1:3534849-3546824 GCA_037577145.1 Brachypetersius gabonensis | reverse complement strand
ACTCTGATTTTAGGGTGTCTACACAATTGAGCCCTCTGTGAGCTGAAAACTTTTATTTCCATTAAAAGGCTTGGCATCCTTTTGTTCCTAAGACATTGCCCTGTCGTTATTTGTATAGATATCCAACTTCCTATTGAGATCTGACGTATCTAATGTGTTTATTTAAAGTGTTCCTTTAATTTTTGTGAGCAGTATATATATATATATATATATATATATATACACAGTTACAATCAAAGAGCACCCACGTATAGGGAAAAACTGAGATGTGGTTAAAAAAGGCCCAAAACTGCCTATTTTTATAGTGTAAACGCTAAATATGCTCCCAGAAGACTTTAATTTAATACAGAAAATGTAAAGGTAAACCCTTATTTGTAATGTACAGTTTACACTGAACTCCAGCAGTGCTAGAAAGTAAATACGATAATGCCCCTTTTGAGACTGCACTGAAATTCATGCACACGTTTTCTTTGGTATTCTCTGTCGTTTTCTTTGCTATGTGCAGGATAAATACAGTAAGAAATTAATTTACAGTGATGAAAAACAGGGCTTTAAGAAGAACAAAATGAAAAACATGAGAAAACTTGAGACGCTCCACAGGGGAAATTCTGGACTGCAGCGTCACAGGGTTAGGGTCATCAAAGTCAGCTGTACTCAGAGGCGGGAGGTTCGAAAATCCGCCATGATCTGAAAACGAGATTGCTGATCCACGTGTAAGTGAGAGGTTACCATACACCCAGATATGTGTATGGACCGATAAACGACAGGCCACAATACAAATGGGTTTCACTAACTACCTGCAGGGCCTACATGATGAGTTTAGCTCCTGTTCATTCTGCTGTTGTTTTGCTGCTCTAAACAGATCCACCTGATTATTTCAATCAGATGCTCCAGGACACTTGGTCAATAAAATCAGATGGGTTGAATTAAGAACTTCTGAAGATTTTGAACGAATAACACAAAAACACACCTCTGGAATACCCTGCAAAATGACAGAAGGATCTTGAATTAAATGCCAGCTATCCCAGTAATACACACATTTCCATTCTGATACAGGAAACCCTTTTTTTGATGACATATTCAAACTTTTGCGATACCTAAATACCTCTGCCTTCATTTTTACAGTTCCATGAGCATGCTCTACTTTTATTTCCCTCTTTGACCTATGCCTTTGCACAACATCCTTTACCAGACGTTCGAAAATAATCCAACCTCTGATTGGAGTCACCTCTTCCCTTTTAATTTCCTCATGAAACTATGAGAGAGGGAACTGAGGTCGAGCCAAGAGCGGCCTGTCGCAACCCCCGTCAGCGTGATTTACCTGGCACTGTCCACAATAAGACCTTCGGGCAGTGAATCATGCTGATAAAGCACTTGGGTTTTCTTTTTTTTTTTTCTTTCGCAGAAAGCTGAACCTTAACTGGAATGCTGTCTATTGGGTTTCACAACACCGAAACACACGAAATGGCAGTTTCACCTCTGTCTATTTCTCCTTTTACCTCATTTGAGGACAGGGGTGAAGAAAGTGCACCGATTGCAAAAGTAGGAGGTTTAGAGACAGGCAGCACGCAAGGCTGAAAAGACACCTAGACCTAATGCTTGGGAAATAATGACAAAAAAGAATACTTAAAAAGTATTTAGTTTTCCCCTGGTGAAGTCAGACACTGCAAGGTTATATCAGTTAGATTCTAAAAAATAGAAGTGTTAAAAGGCGTCCTTTCGAGTGATGCCCTAGAACAGGGGTCAGCAACCTTTGGACCCGGTTTCCACAAAAGAGAAAACACAGGGAGCCACAAATCCTTTTTGAAATCTAAAATCTAATCTGAAGAAAACTCTGCATATATTGTTTTTTACTTTTATGCTATGTATAAAAACTAGGCTAGTGTGTTGCTAGTGAATTTTTATTTATTTAAAGAAAACATTTTGAGCACTTAGAACTTTGTAAAAAAACACAAAATGTAAGAAAAACAATGAATGAAAATAAAACACACTTAACAACTAGAACGACTGACAGCATAAATTGACATCAGTTCATCAGAATCTGAATCACAATCGTGTCTATTGGTCTATTGGAACAGCAGCAGCTCTGTAAGAGACATATAGGTGTGGTGTAGGCACATGTAGACACGTATTTTTACATATTGTTGTTGTTTTATACTGTTGTCCTTCCTTGTATGTGTCGCTCACATACTCGCCCAATAAACCTGATTCTGATTCGGCGACTGGCGCTGTACATTGGGCTCTGGGTCTAAAGTCCACTGGACACTTGCTGTGTCTACTGGTTGCAGCTTGTGTGGATGTGTGCCAGCAGGCTGCAGGACTAAGCGCCCAAACATACTGCAGCAGCGTCATATCAGGAAGCGTCTTGTATGAAACTGTGCACTGCGTCAATTGATGCATGCAGCTGTTATAGGTATAGCCAGTTAGCCGCCGTTCTAGTGTTAAATTACTATTTATTTTCAAAAGTCACAGGGGGCCGCAACATAAGGATAAAAGAGTCGCATGCAGCTCCAGAGGTTGCTGATCCCTGCCCTAGAAGAACCACATTTGGTTTCCAAAGATCCAATCAAAATGTGATTCCGAGCCCTGAATCCAGTTCCCTATTCTGGATTTTGTAATCACTGGTAGTTAACCAACTGACTGGCCAGTTTGTATCATTTAACCAAAATCCCATGAACTTGGGCTCCAGAGATTGAAGACATCTATGAAATTTTTGTTTGTAGAACCTCCACATAATGTTAAGGTTCAGTGACAATAGAACCAAAAGGGTGCCAAAATAGGTTCTTTGAAACAATTACATTGAAGAAGCACATGATTTCGTGAAGAACCTTCCAATTGGCAGGTCTTTAAATAATCAGTTTTGTAAATAAGATGTGGGAGTTTAAAGAACCTCCACACAATCTCACAATCTCCTCGAAACACACATCTGAGTCAAGATCCATTTAGGAATGTCATATTATTGCTGTTGGAAAAAAGTCCTGTATATCCATTTTTGTTGTTTTCCGTGTTTACACTGTGTGAAGTTTACTGACAAACCAACCAAAAGAAATAGTTCAAAATGACTGAAATTCCTGTTACAACTTACAAAATAGTTTTCTACTCTTGAAAATTTTTTTTTTTTTTGAGAAATGAATTTTAGTTCCAAATGCTAGACACAATATTCATTTTCTTAATCCCTATCAACATTTGTACTGAGAGTATGGTCTATAACATATACCACGACTATCCATCCCTCATCAGTAGTTCAGCCATTCTTGAATTGGAGAAGTTCTTTCCACTTGTCGAGGCGAAAATCTGGGCCACCACGCTTAAAGTCAACTATGCTGTTTCATCTTGGCATGCAGAAAGGACGTGTGTAATCAAATTTTAAATTGAATTTTGCATGTACATTTTCAAGCATGCAAAGTCCGGCTCTTTGACGTGTGGCGTCTTTGAGGCAAAGCGTTTTTTTTAACCCTGCTTTCTTCAGAAATATTTGCAATGTGAGTCATGAGTCATGGGCATGCCAGAGGTGATCAAAAGTGAAAGGGTATGACGGCTGATTGGCCATAATATATGCAAGAGGAAGATTTTTTTGAGCGTCCAAGGATGAAATCAGTCAGCCTTTTATTAGCGTTTTTATTTTCATGTATATTCATATTTCACCGTATTTGTGTTGGCAGCGTATTTGTTCATTTGCGAAGTCCAAGCCCATTCCATAGATCATAAAAAAGTCTCTTAAGTCTCCATGATTATTTTCTTATGTTGATGGCTCTTGTGCAAGCACAGCAGGTGGAGGTCCTGCTGGAGGCACGCTGCCCATGCTGACCTCCAGTAGGGATTAGGATTGCACCTGCTTCACAGGAAATGGATAGGTTGGGGGGGGTGGGGGTTGGGATTTGAAACGGGGGGGAAAGCGGGAGGAGGGGAGCACCTGTGGACGTGGGTGGCTCCGGAAGCACAGAGAGCCCCTCAGGATTAGGGTCCCATCTGCTCCTGGTTATCCTCCAGCCCCTGTTGGAGCTGCTACTAACTTCACTGTTGGCTCCATTTGCTTTCTCGACGAGCACAAGACAGGATTACCAAGGCAACCTTGTTCCCATTCTTCCTTGTTCAAATTCTTTGGCTCCGTTGATTTTCTTGTCAAGCAGGAGATGGAATGACCGTGACAATCTCTTCCCATTTAACTCTTGAACTGTCAGAGCAGTTTTGGGGGCGAATGTCAAGAGTGAAGAACGCAGTGCTCTGCAGGTGTAGGAGTAATATGGCAACAAGAAGAAGATCCTTTATCGCCATGAACATCTGCTCAAGAGCAAATGGTGCTATTGCTCCCATGATGCAGCAGCATTATTATTAAAACATTTTCTCATTCTAACAATGAGAACATTTCTGGGTTGGAGCCCATCCAGCAAAGCAAAGGAATCTAAAGACCATAACAGGAGAATGCTGTCCTTCGGCCAAACTTGGCCTGTTCGCTGAGCTAAGTATCTGGAGTTGGACAGCATCGTTTGGCAGCGCGAGTGTGCTGTAACTCCTCAGCTGGATCTGATTTTCAGGCCCTCATTGAGTCATTGCTCAGTGTTGCGTATGCCTTCCAAGGCTTCCCTCCTTGTGGTTAGCTTAGCATAGCTTAGCACCAATGCAGTGTTGATCCGACTAAGCAAAGCCTTTCTCCATAGATGCTCACCAGCAACTGTCAGAGAACATTGCCATGCTTTGCTTTTATGCTCCACCCACAAACCGTCAACTGAATGTACATAATTTTACTTTGTCTGCCTGTCATAAGGCTGTAAAAACAAACATTTAGCTAATTATGATTTTTAGTTCTAGCCCATTTATTTTCTTTCACCCAACACCATTCACACCCAGACTTCTACATCTAAACAAGGTCTGCTTTGGATCCATATAGACAAATAACCTTTGTCAAGAGGAAAACAGAAAATGTCTTTTGTGTTTATCATACCCTCATAAGCATGGAATCTCATCCATATGTTTTCAGTTCACTTTAGGATAAACTGTCCAAGACAACATCTAACCATTGCTTTTCCAATGAAATTGGGAACAACGCTTTAAACGATTAAAGGGAAGCAGCAAATTCAAATCTTTCTCAGATATGGTTATGACCCTTTGGTCCTTTCATGCCTCTAATGCAACATTTCCTCCCACTTCTCATGTTTTCATTAGGCTTTAGACTTCAGCTTCCCCTGGAATTGGAGCTTAGTTCCTGAGAAAAGCAAGCTCCTTAAAACGTATCTAATCAGAAAAAGCATAGCTGAATTTGGACGGAGAATATTAACCCTTCAGCAGATCACAATAAACAAGTTTTTCAGTTTAACTGGAAGGCATGTTTTGATATACAGTATACTGGAAGAATATAATATGCAAAATACACAATACTTTCCTTTTGAATGGAGAATTTTGAAGTAAAAGTCTGAGATCAAAAGTTGATTCTGTTCAAGTTAGGTCTGTTTACCCCACAGCATTTAAACAGCTGCATCACACATAGCTGTTCATCTGTCACTTTCATTAAGGCCTTTTATAACCTAAATGCTAATCAAACACACCTGTAGTCACCACCCCTTTACCTGGTGATATGCTTTTCCCACAATGTTTAGCTGCCATTCGCACTTATTAACACACCAGCCAATCAATTTCTGCAGAAATTTGTTAGCCAGAGCAAGTTTTGGGCACTGGGGCTGGAAGTAGACTTCTCAGGAATTAACTGGTGACCGTTATCTTTGATTGTGTGGGAACTGATTGATGTTCCTTCAGATAAAATGAATGAACAAATTCTTATTGGGACAGAGGTGTGTTCTGTAATTTAATGAGTGAAATTGTGGACAAGAAAATTTGTTTACTTTATCCAAATCCTGATAGATGGCACTTCACTGTGGATGCTTGTCCTTGGTGTTGCCATGTAACATGTAATGTGAGGTCCCAGTCAGGAACTACTGAACAGCCCACTCCAGATCACAACAAGGATTTCACCGAGATCAGGATCACCTGAGTACTAGGCACCGGAAGTATATCTAGGCCTTTCTGACAACACACCAGTGTGAAGTACATTAAGCCTTGCCTAGATACCAAGCAAACTTTCTGCCTTATCAAAGTTCTTGTTCTGACCTGTTTCTGTTTTCTGGATTATCCTTTTTGCTCAACGGACTCGCTTTGTTCGCCTGATTGTGGATTTCCGGTTTTTGACTTTTAGCTCTGGACTTGCGGTTTTTGTGTGTTAATGAAACTTCTTTTTTTTTAAACTCTGCATTTTGATTCTTTCCAGTATTTATTACTCCTACATCTAAAGGTACGCCTACAATATACACCTACAGTCGCATCCAAAAAATGCCTTAAATCAAATGACATTGACTTATACATGAGAATACATGCACGTCCTCTACTGAGAACCCAATTGCAACTTATTTGCTAATTACAGATACATTTTATTTATTATTACAGCTTGTTTATTGTTTAACAGTTAATTTCACCCCTATGAACACACCATTTTTAGATCTTCCAGTCCAATCCAAATTTACCTTCTTGACCTTCATCACATCACAGCATTTAAAAGACAAAATTATTTTCGTTTTTCTGCAGTCTTCCATTGAAACGTTGTGACTTTCTTCCTCTAAACCACTTTTTGAATTTTGATGACTTTATAATCTTCATCATACACCAAGAGGGCAAACTATATAATATTAATTAATATCATATTTCACCAGCTTCTACCCATCAACAGAAGAAGATGCTCAGAGATTCTACTTGATACTGTGCAAATATGTGTATAGATGGAAAATACATTACAGTATTATCATAATCTAGTAAATAGTGATTTCATGTTCAGTAAACCAGTGTGTTCCTTGTAGAAGCCTGGCATTACTTGTAGTTTACATCAGAAACCTGGTTTGACTCAATACTTCATTATACATATACATTATACATATATACATACATAATTGTTGATCAATGGCAAATCTAGTATGTACAATAGGTCTATGTAATCATTCTTAAGGCATAATGTAAGCCACATAAATAGGTTTGTAGTGAATACATTAGTTTGGTCTTCCACAAAGAAAAGGTGTTGCACTCTTTCCTCAACATTAGGAATTCATCCGTTACTATTCTACAGCAAAGAATGAATAAAGGTGTTTGTTTTCTGGAGCGGGTGACTAGAATAGATTCCCTCCAACTGTGTGAGCGACACGGAGCCACGGCAGATGCTGTCTCCTCACTTCCGAACCATCCCGGGTTTGCCGATTGGACTTTTAAGTAGCAAACGCATTCCCTCCAGAGTTCATTAATCATTTAGCGCTGATACCGGCACCTCTCCTGTACGAACATCTTGCTTTAGGTGCTTTTATTCCTTGTAATAAAATATTAAGGCGATATCCTCTATATATTCAAGAACAGGCATCAATATTTCCTTCTTTAAATACTTAATATACGGGCCTGCTTCATTTCTTTCAACTTTTAAACATGAGGGGTGCAAACGTCAGGAGCTCTGATGTCTAACTCAGTGAAATACTTGAATGAAAAAAGATCAGATGTTGAGCATAATGAAATGTAAATCATGCCTGGGGCAGGAGTCACTTCTTCTTCACCTGTGCAACACATACACCCCATTAATCTATTCATGGCAAGGCATTTTGGTTGTTTCTCTTTTTTCCCTCATATTCCAATCCGCAGCACTGCCAATGAAGTGCTCCAGCCTTCAGAACCAATTTGAGAAAGTTCATCTTGGCCTGAGGAGGTCCTCGCTCCAACTGGACATGTTAAAGGGCCATAATATGGAAAACATGAATTAAAACAATAATAGCATATACACAATTTTAATAGCATTTAAACACTTTTTATTTCTAAACTATTCAATCAACTCCCCTATCCATGAGTCCAACGAAGCTAATGTAGAATTAACTGATTTGTGATGTCATAAAAACCAGTACAAAAATACAGCCTACGGCAGTTTGGCCCACCCATTTATACTGAATTCATAAAGAGTGTTTTTGTGTTGAATGAGAGCTAATTTACACATATTAGTCTTAAAGACACAGCTTTGGAGGTAGAGCTGTTGGAAATTGTTATAACATTTCTAATGACTCTTTTTCTCGCATACGCTCTGTAATGTCATATATGGAGCTCAGTTTGGGGACAGGAGCTACATTGTAAATGGGAGTTATTGGCTCATGTATAAGGACTATGGGCTGCTTTCTTTTACACTGCATTGCCATGACAAAGCAGGACATTGCATCACTACATAATAATACAAACTGGATTATTTGGATAACAAAGGTTTCTTACTGAAAACCCCTGTAGAAGAATTGAAACATTTAATGAAACAATGAAAAATACTATTGATAAAGACATACAAAATTCTGTGACATTTTTATTTGAATCAAAACATTTTGCATTTTGATCTGTTACATTTTGTGACCTATTAAATTTAGCAAATTAAGAGTAATACCATTAAGGGTGTACTCTGGTGGGGGGCGGGGTCACATACTTACTCTCAGGAAAATGTAAAAGCAACAACAAAATGGGGGTGGCAAAACTTGCACATGACTGAAAAAAAATTGATGTTTGATAGTGTTTATGTAAATGCTAGGAGGAAAAATACTCGTAATGTTCCACAGGGAAACAGGTATCGCAGCCATTCTAAATAAAAGGAACTGCTAATTACACAAGAATTGTGCTGCAGAGAGCTTTGTGTATAATTAGGGCATAATTAGGTTTTAAGTAATCACATCTTGCTCTGAACTATTTAGACGTCCTTTTGCCTCGTATCTAATTGCGTTAAATGAGCTACCACCTTCCTCCTGTTTGCATTGCTTGTGTTTTCATGCTCTACTAGTGTTATATAACTGTTTGCACTCTGCTTGGTTACAGGGCAGGTAGAGCCTGTGGCAGCCCGTGTGTGTGTGTGTGTGTGTGTGTGTGTGTGTGTGTATGTGTGTGTGTGTGTGGTCTGCTGAGTCGAGGCTTTAGCCACGCTCCGCTAGGCCGTTGTCATCTCACATGACATTTTTCACCTGGCTTATGTCGCTGGCAAATGCTTGGCACCCTGCACCTGAGGCCTGGCCTGGTGTCTCTCTCTCTCTCTCTCTCTCTCTCTGTCTGATCTAATATGACTTCTCAGGGGACTACCCGGCGCTTTGTTATGTCTGCTCCATTACCGGCTCAGCTGAGGCAATCAGTTCAGGTTTACCTCTGTGTGTGTTTGTGTGTGTGTGTGTGTGTGTGTGTGTGTGTGTGTGTGTGTGTGTGTGTGTGTGTGCGTGTTACAGCCTTCCCCTCTTTCTCGTTTTTCACTCGAAAGGATTTTTTTCTCCCTCTTTTTATTTTGAACATTAGCACCAGTGACGGTGGGTCATTATTTTGTTGCTAGTTTGCAAGGGTGGTGCTAAGTGGTTTATAGGGTGGTGGCTAGGATGTTGCTAACTGTTTTTGTGGTGTGCAGTTTTATTCATACCCCTGTTGATTTTATTCAACAAGCAAGTTTCTTTATTATTTAAAGGCATTATTGTGGAAAAAAATATTTTTATTTATTATTTACATTGGAACAAAAAGTGGCAACATTATTCATACCTTTTGCTGTCACTGGGAAAATTCCAGACATGCAAAAAGTTCATTAACAATCATAGGAAGATTGCATAGGTTTGATTGCTGTAACAGACAATAAAGGCTTTTCTATTGATCACTGTGAAGGGTATGAATAATTTTGGACAGGCAATTATTTGTTCATATGTAAATAAAAGCTCAATAATGCCTCTTGTACATCGCCTTATTATCTTCTTGCAGACACTGGTGTCATTTTCACTCAAGAAGAGACTTGCTGGTTGAATAAAAGTAAGTAAGTCTAAATTTGCCAGTCGTATGAATAATTACACGATGGCTGCGAGGGTATAGATGGTCGCTATGGTGTTCCAAGTGGTTACTAGGATGCTACTGTTGTATATTGTTGATAAAGAATAGCAGTATTTATAAAGTATTTGTATCATTTTGATATAATTGGGCACCTATTCTGCTCTCCATTCATTCTTATGGGAGATGTAATACATAGAAACTGCACATATGATCAAAATGCTAAGCATGCCATCCCTGATCAGAGCAAACAACATGACATGAAAATTAGAAAAATAAGAGGAAGAATTATCATAGGATTGCTAATTAAATATATTTATAAAAAAACAATAACACAAGCTAAACCCTGGGTGTGGAAGTAAAGGTAAACCACCACTGACTTAACACTTTAGTAAAAGGCTACCTAAATGTGAATTAAAGTAAATGCTTGCTCAGCATGTCATGTGGCATCAATCAATCAACCAATCAATCAATCAATCAATCAATCAACCAATCAATCAATCAATCAATCAATCAATCAACCAATCAACCAATCAACCAACCAATCAATCAATAAATCACTCAGTCAGTCAATTGCTGTGTCGCCAAAAAATCTTATTGGCCACCACCACTTCGCCAATCCTCTTTATACAATCCCATCACCAACAAAACAATGAATATAGTTCACATATTATATATAATTATGTGTATATATTAGGGCATTAACACAAAAGTCGACTTCAGAGGCACGAGTCAATGCCTCTGAAGAGAAGAGAAGTCGACTAGTCGTGTGTTTTTTTCCTCTCTGTGTGTGCGCACATTTGTACAAAATGCAATCTCTGCCTCTGATTGGCTTACGCTGACACACGTTCCTTGGTTTAACCAATTATTATAGTCCCTCCATAAAAGGGCCGGTAATGTTGGCACGAGAGGAATCAAAACACGAGACCACAACAAGACAAAAGACATGCAGCAGAGAAGACAGACAAACATCACATGTGTGGAGATCCTTCACTCTTGACACACAAACAGCACGGAGACCTGCAGAACCTGCAAGTCAGTGTTAAAGTACAGTAACAGAACCAGCGTTCTGCATCAGAAACGGCTAATATGGCAAACATTAGCACTGCAGGGAGTCGTCCTGCCCGCGGCTTAAACTGTTCCCAATTTCTGTTACACTTAAATTTACCAAGGAAATTCAAGGTATCAGCTTTTGTTTTGTTTTGTTTAATTGTCATGTTGACTGTTAATGTTACAGAGAATGGTGTTAATTGCTCAATGGTGGACACCTGTGTTCTGCGGCAGTGTGTGAGATGACATCATCAAACAACTAGTTGACTCGATTTCGACTTTGTTGACCGATAAGTCCACTTGAAAAAGTCGTTAATGTCCTTGTATGTATTTAAGGGTGGTGAGAGGCACCCAAGTGTCACGTCAGACCATTTGAAACCGTTTACACCAGTGTGGTCTGTATCTGACCACACCACCAGGCACAGATGTCATCGTTGGACGAGGGACCAGTGGACCTCAGTGCTGTTTCTGAAGAAAATCAATTCATGTTGAGCAGTACTGATGACTGCATTGGAGACGTCAAGCAGAGCGCTATGCATCAGCCTTTGGTGGTGGTGGTGTTACAGTGTGGGCAGGTGTGTCTAGTCAGAACAGAACTGCCCTACACTGTGAATGGTACAGTGACAGGCCCAGACTACCTGAATAACATCATTAATCCAGTCATTGTGCCCCTGCATGAACAACACAGGCCTAATTTCATCTTCATGGATGACAGTACTCTAGCTCATCGATGACGTCTCATTAGGGAACGGCTGCTGGAGACTGGGGTACCTGGAATGGAGTGGCTGCACTTTCTCCAGACCTGAATCCCGTAGGAAACCTATGGGATCCGCTGAGTCGCCGTGCAGAGGATCATAACTCTTTACCCCAGAACCTCAATGAGCCCGTCAAGAAAAGTGAGCTGCTGTGCCTCAGCAGCCAATAAGTCGACTTGTGAACAGCAGGAGACGTCGTTGTCGAGCTGTAATTGATGCACAAGGCCACAGGGCACATTATTGAGACATTTATGTTTTTTGTTGTGGTACAGTCACCACTGTTGTTGGCTTATTTTAATAAATTGAGATGAGGAAATCACCATTGCATGCTTATAT
>JBBJLR010000002.1:3511879-3525897 GCA_037577145.1 Brachypetersius gabonensis | reverse complement strand
GCACGTGGCTGCAACTCTTGGAATTTCCCCACGGGGATGAATAAAGTTATATCTTATCTTATCTTATCTTATCTTAATATGACACTTCATGCTCCAAGCTCCGTGGAGTCTCTGCTCAAGGTGTCAAGCCTGCAAACCTAAGAGGAGAAATATTCACAGATACTCCCGAGTCAGGGCACAGACTTTCCTTTTAAAAACCCGTCTTTCTCTACCAAGTCTCTCATGCCAACCTTTCAGGATTGTAAACCCCTATACACACCCACACACAGCCAATCATACGACATGTTTCATTAGTACAATTACAACACAACCCAGTAAACCAGCTCCTGAAGCCCTGAATTACTCACACCTGGGTTGCCTAGGTGCCAAACCACCACACACACAGTGTCCCTGACGTCACCTGTCTAGTCCAGAGCCGTAAACCCCCTAGTATTCAGGCGAGAGGCTCTGTTGGGGGCGTGACCAAGTGGGCACAGATGTGACAGGGGCCTAGACCAAACCCTGAAAAACAGGCCTGTCCCAATACATTTGTCCATATAGTGTATGTCCTGTTTCTCGATTTGGTAAATTCACTGCTGCTAACTGTCTCCTGTGCTATAATATATGTATGGTGCAATATTATGAATTAGTTTACATTATTTGTGTACCTTTTCCTTGTAAATTGTCTGTATTGTCTCAGATTTACATGGCATTCACACTGCTGTTACAGTGCTGTATTGTCGATTTATCGTATCGTTTATTTGCACTTTGTCTAAAACTATAACTGCCTCCCTTACAGTTACCCCACTTATGGTTTAACACTAGTCATTTTGGAAGGTCTTCATCCTGTTCACACATTACATTACAGCACTGTTACATTATTACATTATTGTCTATTTGTTTAGTTGTCTGTATTGTTTCTTTTGTAACTTGCACTCTGTTTAAATGTGGCTGTATGTTCTCCGTGAAGAAATGTCTCATCCCTCTATGTACGTGTTCTCAGCTGCTGAGTACAATAAGGTAACCTTGAACCTTGATCTAGGGCTGGTTTAAGTCTAGTCTTAAGCTTTTGATTCATTTTGGATATCCATTCAAAAAACAGGACTGAGGTCAATCCCTGACCAGGCAAGTTGAAATGAACAACCTTGTGTCCGTATAAAGATCCAGTGTGTGTAGCATTGGGCCTCCATCTGTAGATGTCACCTGGGTCATGCCACAGCTGGCTTCTGATGCTCATAACTGTTGCATTGTGGGAGTGGAAATCTCGCTCAACAGGAAACTGGATTGTCCCCAAATGCTTCAGCCATTTAAACAGCCTCTTCGTTGTGATACATTCCTTCGCTGGCGCATGAAGAAAAAACAGCTGGACGCGAACCAGCGCGCTAGTGTTGGTGTGTCTGTGTATGCATATGTGTGTAAGTGTGTGTGTGTGTGTGTGTGTGTGTGTGTGTGTTTTTACTCTCCGAACGACACAGATAATAGTGTGATCCTCTCTTACCCCCCGAGGATGCGATTTGGCTCAGCAGCGTGGGGGATTGGGGACAGAGGGGAATCAGAGTGAGGGGTTATGAATGTGCGTTTGATTTTCATACGCCGCGGGGGTCCGGTGCACAGTGGGCTGCTTGTTGCTGCGGCACCCAGATGTGCGCTGCGGCCCGTTCAGACAGGGGGTCTCCCCTCAAAGACGCCCTGTTTAAGCCCGCTGGGGGAAAAGGCCTTGTCTGAAGGAGACAGTGAGGGGCCCTATCCTCACCTCAGCCGTGGTCACACACATAGACACACACACACACACACACACACACACACACACACACACACGCTCATACCCACTTTAAGAGCTGAATCAACTCAGTACCAGGCAAGCATTAGATGGGAGACAACATTCATTCTGTTTAGATCCTTGAATTGAGACGGAGTGGGGTGGAAGGACTATGCTCTTTGGATCGGTCTTTATTAGTAGGATGCAGTTTGTTAATGCTGTCCCACTGTTATGTCCCACAAATGTAGACGTATAGACTTTGAAAAAAAATATTTTTACTACAGGGTGGTTTTTAAAATACCATTTATTTTTCGCATGGAGAAATATAGTTCAGATCTTGAGCTCTTATTTGGGCATACTACCAAGCAGTAAATATCACACAGCCTCCAAGGTCTGTAAAGCTCTGAATACAACTCACAATACAACTATCAAAGGCCCTCAGATGCAAGTCTACAGTATCATAACTAATTAAAAACTGGCATAAAAAACAGTCACAAGTACATTTTGCTTCTGTTAGAAATAATCCCTCCTCTTTTGTACAGTCTGCACTTCCAGCACATATGACAGTACATAACTGTGCTGATGAACATGCGCAGCAAATGATTTGTGACTTAGTAAATATGAGGTAAAGAAAACAATAACAATAATAAAAATAAATAATAATAATAATAATAATATTAATAATAATAATAAAATAATAATAATAATATAAATTTAATTTTACTATTATTGTTATTTTCTTGATAAGCATAATAATAATAATAATAATAATAATAATAATAATAATAATAATACAACTACTACTACTAATAATAATATAAATTTAATTTTACTATTATTGTTATTTTCTTAATAAGCATAATAATAATAATAATAATAATAATAATAATAATAATAATAATAATAATAAAGAACAAAATACCTGCAATTTGACTTTTATTGTGTAGTCTGCATAGTTTTTCAGGGTCAGTATCAATCAGATATTACTGATTTGACAAATTATCTTCTTTTTGTTCCTGAAATTAGACCTAAAATTATAAAGCAAAATCTATTTCAACTGACTTTTACTGGGGAGCTGAGAACGTCATGTCACATGTATTCCAAGACATGGAAGAGAGCCTACAGGAAGTACATTTGCATGGGGCTGAGAAACTGGTGTTGGGGATGGCCATTCATGAGGCTTACGTTATGAGTCGTGGGTATTGGAGTGAGGAAGAGAGAGACAGAGATGCTTAGAGGGGGGTGGGTTACAAAATCACTACATCACACCTCACAATGGCTCACAAAAAAGATTTAAACGCAGTGACGTCGATAGTCATTTACATCGGTAGGGGTGTATTTTTTATGTCCGCTGCTTATAACTATTGACCGAGGCCTCGTCTCCAGAGACGGGAACAAACGGCGAGCCTCCAGGTGTGAGAAGAGGCTTTTGTGTGGCCACTGATCTTTTTGTACACCTTCCCAAAGGATGTCTCGTCACACTGTGTTGAAGACTCACATGAGGGGGTCCCTGCTGCTGGCTGTACAAGCCCCAATCAATGCATACAAAGGGAGATTATTAAAGTGCCACACTTTATGGTATATACATCACTTACAGTACTTCACCTAGTCTAGATAGGCTTCATGCAGCCAAATGCGACCAGATGTGCACTTTAATATTGGACCCAGTAGCCAGCAATAATACTGCCAAATTTGACTGTTTCTATGTAGCTTGCTTGGATTTCAAGCTGTTAGTTATTTCAAGTAGTTTATTGTCATTAAAGCCGTATACACAGTACACAGAGATCGCAAACACAGTCCTTTTCATCCAACATCAGTGTCTGCCCTCATAAATGCTCTACAGAACAAATGGACACAAATTCCTACAGAAACTCACAAAATCTTGTGGAAAGTCTTTAGTGGAACGTATGCAAAAGGGGGACCAGCTACATATTAAAGTATTTGAATGCAATGCCATTGCCTGTTGGTATAATGGTCAGATGTTCCAATTATTTTGCCCATATAATGTACTTGTGATGTTGTACATAATTCGATTTCTGTGCATAAGGAGAAGAATAAGTGCCCAAACCTTAAAAAAATACCGTCACAGTTCTAAGGGATGTGCAAAAAAGGCAAATGCTAAAGTAGGCAGCAATAAATAAAAACAATTGTGCAAATAATAGCAGCAGCAGCAGCATGTGCAGTATATAATAAATAAAGGGTATGTAATAAATGAAGAGTATTTAAGACGCCAGCAGCGGCCGCAGGACCTTCTACCAAACGCAAAGCTATTGCTAATACCTTGTATCCTGTTAGCCTTGCACGTGACAGAGCTGGCCACACTCATTTGGGGTGACCCAGAAAAAGAGGATGCATCTGATATTGATGGACAATGAGGGGGCCTTTTTTATGGGGTGGATCGATTCCCAGCTTTCAATGGTCGTCACGGTGCCAGAGGACACCTGCTGTAGCTTTAATGTTCGACTGGTCGATGGCTGCAGCCGCGTGCGTAGCAGAGGGGAAAGCAGGGCCGCTGTGGTCAAACTCTCGAATGTGTCAGGTTAATGCATTATGAGCACTTTCCTCATAAATCTGCTCTGCATTGTTAAGGGCAGGTGCCATAACAACAGAAGTAAGGACACTTATAAACTGAACAGAAGGTAAAATCATGCTATTTTCCAGACTAAAAAAGAAAATAACCTTATTTTTTTAAAATAACCATTGTAAACATATTGAAACTGAGACTGAAATGCTTGTGTTGAGAAAAAAAAAACGTCTAAGGGCTAAGCAAAATGTACTCTTCAAAAAAAGCAAAATAATAAACATAAGCAGAAAAATCTGAATACCTCCTTTGGAAGAATTAATTTTTTTCCTCTGATCTACATGTTTTTTTTTGTATTTTATTTTGTTTCTTTTATGTACATCTATTGCTTAGTACAACGTTTATATGTATATTTATATTCATAACTCATTTTCAAAATATTACCTTTTCTTACTTAGTTGTGAAATAAAGTTTTGTTTTTGGTAAAAAGCTTCTGTGGAATGTAGTTAAAGTGACAATCTGGTCTCTAAAGGTTTTTTTTTTAAAGAATAGGCCACTATGCAAGCAGTCAGGACTTCTGCATAACAGTGGCAGGATCTCTAATATTGGTATGATGCAATGCATGCTGGGTATTGTAGTCAGAGAACACTGGAAGGATTTAAAGCTGTAAATTATTTGAAAGAGAGATGTGTAACGTTTATATATTATTGTGTGTGTGTGTGTGTGTGAGTGTGAGTGTGAGTGTGTGTGTGTGTGTGTGTGTGTGTGTGTGTGTGTGTGTGTGTGTGTGGACATTAACAGCTTAGAAAGCACAAATCACTTAATCATTACACATCTTCTTTCAAATGCCACCCCATAATAGTCTCTGTGGGTAATAGACAGTGTTTCTCTGACATTGTGTAACTGTATCATTGTTAAGTCTCGAGTGCAATAAACAATAAATCACCCTCAAACTTGATTAAGATGAATGCACCCGTCCCGAAACCTCTGACACATCTATGTGGTTTCCAAAGTCCAATCGAGGAGTTAACTTCTTGTGGTATGCTATATCCAAACATCCTGGTCGTATAGTTAAAAAAGGCAGCCGAAGCGATTGCTATCGTCTTTCACGTTGGAGGAACGAAAACAAAATCCCTAAAGCACCGAGCTCTTCTGAAATGTGGTCCACTGGGATGACTTAAAATGAAACTGCAAACTAGACAAACACGCCGGTGAAAGCCGACACATTCCTGTGTCCGAGGCTGCTGATAGGCCGCGGCTTTAGGTTAGCTGACTGAAATCTTCCCGACGGTCCGGTCCAGTCCCACCGCCAGGAAATCGGCATGAGTCGGCAGCTCTGAAACCTTGAGGCTACTCAGTGATAACATATTTTTTTCAAAAATGGCTGTAAATCATTGAGATGAGATGGAGCTTTGGGCATCACTCTAATAAAAACCCATCACTGCACATCAATCATCGGGATCTGCACAATGCTGTCATTCTCTGGAGAGGAGTTCTATCTTATTTTGCACAGCTAAACGTTTATGAGAAACTTTTACCATCATTGTGGGTTGTTTTGTCATAAACAATAACCATAAAGCCAGACTTTATAGGCGTACTATTACTAACTGTAGCCCATCTGTGGCACACTTCATTAGACCCCCTCTTCCATATGTGTTGTTAGTTCAAAGGGACCATCATTAGACCAATAACCACCCAAATATTATTCAGGGAATGGACCGGCAATGACAGGCTAGTGCATGTTAATCTGGTACCATTTTATCAGGCACAGCAAGCCGCTTTTGTACCTTGTTTTCATGTGCTTTTATATCTAGGTTTTATATCTGCAGTGAAACCCATATACAGTAACCCCTCAGTCTAATGCAGATTTTTCTGAGAACTGAACCGTATTACTGCCACGAGTACAGCAGTGGTGGTAATACACTGAAAAGTTGTCAGCCACCATAAAAAGAAGAAGAAGAAGAAGCTGCTGCTGCACGTAGCATGACTGCTTTGTGTCTTGTCCTCGTATTTTGGTGTTTTCAACAGTTATATCAGTTTATTTAGTATTAGTAAGTTAATGCTAATGGTTTTTTAAGCAATTGAGTTTTCTGATTCTGATTATTTATTTTTCTTTAAGGGTAATGCATTAAACTGAGTTTATCATGAAATTAAAGTGTTCTGGGATCATATTTGGGGGCATATTTGGGGTTTACACTATAATAGTAGGAATTTTTAGGCACTCTTTTACCAAAACAAAACAACACCGTTTTTCACTATATGCGGGTATAGTGAAAACTTAACCCCCACGAAAAGCAGGGGATTACTGTATAACATATCCCACATTTAATGAAAAACAGTCAAACAATATCTTGAGCATCAGGCAGTATACTTGTAATGATTTTACTTAATAACTTCCTTTAAAGAAGCTTTTAGAGGTCTTGAATGTCTGGTTCCTACCACCTTCACTGTGGGTCATTTCAAATCAAATCAGTCTGAGTGACTTTGTTTATGTCTTGGGGTGGTGGAAGTCCTCCTTAATTCTGGTCAGTCAGAAAACATCCTAATCTGTAGACCCAAACACCTTGGACCAGGGTGAGCCTGACATGTAGAAGTATATCAATAACTTCAAAAGTGAGATCCCCTATAACTACTCCATTCATATCCATTAGAATCAGGAGGTCATGCCTAACCTAAGCTTGACCTCTGATGAAGTTAATTACTACACTGGAGCTATTTGGGCAAATTAGCATGACAGTAAGTGTCCAAGAGTCTTGCTGGTCATTAAACAGTGTCTTTTCTCCCAGAAGCATGGAAATCTACACTCCAGGCTAGGAGTGACTAATGATACAGTTCAGGCCTTTGGGCGAATTGTTGGGGGGGGGGTGGGGGGATGGAGGGGCATGAGGGAGGTCATTTACTCCTGTGTGTAATATGGGAGGGCAATAAGGACTGTGTCTTTGTGAAAGCTAACACAGGGAGCCATTCACTGGCCTTTTCCAAAGCGGCATTCTGTGAGCGGCACAAGTCGAATGGCATTTTTGTGATAACAACCTGACCATCATCACAGGCACCATTGTTGAGGACTTTGGCGAGAAATTAGCGGGAGCCCCCCTGGTCATGTGAACGAACCACAAATGTCATTGTGCTGCTGTGGGGATTGCCTGCCAGGGTCAATATTCAGGAATATATATTACTCCGTGTTATTGAGCCATGGCTACCCTGATGGAACCACTTCTCTCAGCCTCTTTCTCTTCCTCTCTCTGACACAAACTGCGTTTAACCCTCTAAACCTCAACCTTGCATAAGTACATAACGATTATCAAATGATCTCATTTTCATTCATATTTCATCTTCTTTATCATATTTTAAAGGGCCCATGTAATATGATATTTTCCCTTTTTTGCTTAACAACAGAGCTTGTTCAAAACACAATAAACACTTTAAAACATAATATACACTACCCAGCTCATACTGTCCGTCTATGAAAATGCAAGAAAGAGCCTATTTTGCATGCATTTGCATGTGTCTGCCAAGTCAGCCTACTGTAGATTGGCTCCACCCACTGATGGTAAAGTTATTATACCTTTTGCCCGCTTGACTACCATGAGGTTTAGAGCCTTCAGCTGGGTTGCTCCTCATCTGTGGAACTCTCTTCCTCATGATATCCGCAACAGCGATTCACTTTCTGCCTTTAAATCACATCTTAAAACACACTTTTTTAAAACTTGCATATTCTGTTAGACCCCAGTTTTAATCAATGCACCCTATTAAGTAATTATTGTTATATTCTATGATTTTACATATCGTTATAGTTTGTGTATTGTTTCCTGCTCTTGTAAGGCATCCTTGAGTGCCTTGAAAGGCGTCCTATAAATAAAATGCATTATTATTATTATTAGTAGTAGTAGTAGTAGTATTTCAGTTTCAATGAGCAAAAGAAAACAGATGTCACTTACCTGTATCAACATCAAAAACATGAATTCTGAGGGTTGAAAATGTTTACATAAAAGTGAATTATAACCTTTTCTGTTAGTACAATAAATAAAATAACAATAAAATGCAAAAACAAATGGATAAGGGCCTTAAAGGTCAATACAGTAGTAGGTTGAGGGTCTAGGTTACCCTTTGGAGGTTTAGTCTTGTTTAACAAGGTGATTGAAATGTAATTACATCAATTTATATTTACGTAATTCATTATATTTACATAACGTTGTCATTATTCTAAATCCATGGTGAAAATGTGAAAGATGCTTTTATATAAGCCATAATAATGATACAACTAATATCTTCTTAAAGTTGGTGTGGATTGAAAGTTCAGAATCTACACTTTGAAAAAAAAAATCTGTCTAAATCAGCTCTGAGTAAGGGGTTTTAGGACATGAGGGCCTGAGGGGGGTTCCCACTGCTGCCACATTTTATTTTGCAGTTTGGGTGTTTGCTTTCCCAAATGTACAAAAAAGAGATGTCAGTTTGACGTGTTCAACTCTAAACCACTCCTGACGTGGCTTATCCGTGTCTGCACCATTATGCCGGCGAGGACAGAAGAAACAGAACGGAAAAGACGCATTCAGAGACTGAAGGCCGAGATCCTTCAGCACCTGAGGCAGATGAACATGCAAGAAAGTACAAAACAGTGTCTTGTAAGGAGTTAGCATTCTTTCCCTCTCTCTTCATTCCCTCTGAAACGAGCCCGAAGCCCCTGGCATTCCTTTCAGATGGAGTGGAAGCGTGTTTCCGTAGAACTGAGTGGGCCGCCTAGGCTTTGATGTCTACCTAGCCGATACCTTGTGGCTAATCTAGCCCGTTGGATTAAGTCTTTTCACAAACCCTACCCACTTCCCCCATGCTTTTTTTCCCCTCTCCCCTCCTCTCTTCTGCAGCCAAGATTGCCATCTCGTCCTCCGTAATCTCTCTGTAATAGACGCTAATGCAGAAGCACCTGCCACACAAGCTGGGCACATCCCGTCCTGTTGCCATAAGCAGCTTACATCCCATAATGCCAGGTATTTGAGGAATAGTCATGTCGCTAAGTGCTTATGTAATGACTCATAAAGCAGTATCGGCTTCTTGCTCTTGCTCTCCCCGCTCTCTCTTTCCGCTTGTTTTTGAGCTGATCCCACCCCTACGTATAAGCGAAAGAACCTTCAGGGCATTGTTGTTTGGGATGAAATCTTTGGTCCTTGCCAAGCACAGAAATCGCACGCCTCTGGGTGCAGAAGAACTAACTCAGTGACATGATTTTGTCTTGATGTTCTCGAGGTGCAAGTGGAGGGGCGGGAGCAAGTACCGGAGCTTACTACTATGCACTTTATGGGACACCTGCAAAGTTTAAATACAGGCTCCACCACAAGCGCAGGTGAAAAGGTGGTCAGGACAATTTCACAGAACCACCAAGACAGGAGTGAGGTGGAAAATATATTGCCCAACAACTGAGGCGTCTGGTGGCCTGGTGGTTTGGAAATTGTACCTTCGAGTGGCAGGTAATGGGTTCAAATCCCATGACAACTCTATGGTCTCACCTGTCCCTCATGTTAAGAATCTGGGGGTTATGCTTGACTGATAATAATATTAGTTGACTACACCCATCTCTTACTTCTGCTAGTGGGGCCATCTTGGTAGGCTACATTGACTACTATAATGCTATATTCTCTCTGGTCTCTCACAAAAAATCACTTGCAAGCTACAGTTGGTTTGAAATTCAGCAGCCCATATAATTACCAGAACATCTTCCACTGAACATATTACTCCTGTCCTCCAGCAGCTCCACTGGCTTCCTTTCAAATATCATTCTGATGTTAAGATTTCACTGCTTACTGTTAAGACACTCCATAATTTGGCACCTTCATATTTTGGTAATCCTCTGCAGATCTCCATACCCAACCGTTCTCTAAGATCATCTGCCTCTATCAGTTTTGTTATACCTTCTCCCCACTTGACTACTATGGGCTTTTGAGCTTTCAGTCTGTGGAACTCTCTTCCTCATAATATCCGCAACAGTGATTTGCTTTCTGCCTTCAAATCACATCTTAAAACAGTTTAAAAAACACTTTTTTAAAAAACCTTTTTGAACTTTTGACCCCTGTTCTAATTAATGCACCCTATCAAGTAAATATTGTTATATTTTATTATTTTACATATTGTTATAGTGCTTGTTTATTGTTTCCTTCTTGTAAGGCATCATTGAGTGCTTGACAGGTGCCTATAAATAGTATTATTATTATTATTAGTAGTAGTAGTAGTAGTATTAGTAGTAGTATGTGTATCCCAGACTGCCAGTAGCACCACGGAAGTAGCCTTGAGCAAGTAGCCTTCACACTCTGTGCTGTGCTCTGGTATGTTTACACATAACAAGAATGGTCACCTGAATTCATTCTTACATGCTTTTTTTTCCTTATATGATGTTTTGTTTCCAACCCTGGTCCAGTAGTTCTCCTGCCATGCATTTTAGTGCTTTACCAGCTGCCAACACACCTGGTCCAACCTATCAGCTAATTAATTAGTCTTTCCAGGGTAAAAATGGAAAGACAGAGCAGTGGGGCTTCAGAATCACTATATGCAGGGCTGGTGCCTTTTTGGTAATCCAGGCTAACTGGTCTGCAGTGTTTTCCTGTTTAACTGATTGGCTCAGTTATGTTGGGAGCAGGAAAAACATTAGATTGTTCACAGCAGGTAGGCTCCAGGACCAGGATTAAGAACCTATGCTTTATTTAACTATTTAAATAACTATTTAAATAACATGTGTCCCATCATAGAGAAGAGCCATCTAACCAGGGATCAGGCAAAGCACCATTTATAGATTGAAATGTAATTTTGTTTGCTCATGATTCTAAATACCAAAACCTAAAGACATTTTGGGTCAGTAGCTGTCACATGAGCTTGCATGAACTTCTAACTCGCTCAAAAGTGACTCCCAATTGACTGGTGGGGGGGCGGGAAGGCGGAGAAAGAGTGAGCTCTGGAACAAAAGTGGAGCCATCTTTTCAAACAACAGCCCGTGGCTCCTTTCACTTGGCATCGGCGGGACGCATCTGATCCCTTGCTTTGTTTAATGCTGCAGCTTCCTTAAAAATGGATTTATTTGTTTGAGGTTGTTTCTCTATTTATTTCTGTATTTACAGAGCTCTTCCATTTTTGGGAGGGAAAGGGAGGGATGGGGTTTGTCAAAACCCTCGAAGGTTTCCTGGCTCGCACACAAATGTGCCTTGATGACTTACAGGGATGGAGAAAGTGAATTATCATGGGCCTACAAAAGGGGCTACTGCGAAGGAAGCAGATTCTGCGATTAAGGTTCAAATGAGAAAGTGGACTCGCTGAGATCGACTCCCAGGAAGTTGCAGTGTGGGAGCTGGACTTTGTTTCTACAACAGGGCCCTACTTTCCTGCTGCCTCCCAAACAAGCTGAGTGTTAAGAAACAGAGCTTAGATATATATTTCACCATACATAGGAAAAGCAGGCGGAATTAAAAGCAATATCTCAAATAAAATGCAAGGCAGTGGAGATCAGCTGAAATGTGTGTTTTAGCTGACTGCTACAAGGGTCTGTTGTTTTCTAGCAACATTAGCATGCTTGATTGATTGAAAACTGATTTGAAAAAGATTAGCATTATTTTTACCAGAATGTGCAGTCTAACGAAAACAGGATCAACTTAATTAGGGCTTTGTGGTGTAAAAGGCAGGCATTTTTTTATTATTAGCTGTAATTTTTATGTAATGAGAGAAAGAATAAATTGTTTATGGGTGAAAATGAATCACTACGATATTTGCTGATGCATTTTATTGCAATTTAGCAACAAAATAATACGAAACAATCAAGAGGAGAAGTGGTTTATGGGTTTCAGTGAGTGCAAACATTAGCTGACCTCTACTACCTTCAGTTGAAGTTTAGCAACATCAGCATTTTTAGCTTGGGAACATTTAAAAGAAAACTAAGAGAAAAAATAACTTTTGGTTGCATGAAATACAAGCTAATGTGTTTAGTTACCTTTTGTATTTTGTGTACGTTTTGTCTGAATATACACAAAAATATACACAGGATCAAAGATCATGTTGACATGCAAGCTGGAAACTACTAGTTTCATTTGAATTAGCAACATTAGCATTTCCTAAATGTATTTTTATTTGGTCCCACTTAGCAAGTGTCCCTCATGAACTCAGATACTTTTTTCTCTTATAATTACATTTAATTACCTTAGAATACACTTGTATAATTACCTCAGTATTACTATAATTCAGTTGTAACATTGAACACATCAACAGTAATTACATTTTTGTAATTAAGTTCTTTTTCTTTTACTTTTGGCTGCTCCTGATTAGGGGTCGCCACAGTGGATCAGCTGTCTCCACTTCTTTCCGTCCTCTGCATTCTTCTCTCTCACACCAACTGCCTGCATGTATGTCCTCACAACATCCATAAACCTACTACTAGGGGTTCTCCTCTTCTCCTCCTCTTCTCTGCAGCTCCATCCTCAGCATCCTTCTCACAACACACTCAGAGTCTCTCCTCAGCACATTGCAATCCCACCTCTCTGACTTTTCCTCCAAAAGGGCCAACTGGAGCTGTCCCTCTAATAAACTCATTCCCGATCCTGTCCATCCTCGTCACTTCCAATGAAAATCTTAACATTTTCAACTCTGCCACCTCCAGCCCTGTCTCCTGGCTCCTGTCTTTTCGTCAGTGTCTATTGCACAGCTATTACTTGTGTTTAAAATAAAGTAGAACCTAATAAATAAAATCAAGACAGGCTATGCAGTTGTACTTGTATTCTATTGAATTCAGCTTGTAGCTAAAGGGTAAAGAACTGGAAAAAGGTTAAAAATGCCACTGGGTTTAACCACACACTGGTATTTTAGCTGGATACCCCTTTAATGATAAAAGATCAAGGGAAGATGTGATTTGTGGTGTGGGGCTGAGAACGATTAGATTAAATAGCTGTAATTACCTGATTACGGTGAGTAAGCTGTGGTCATACTCCCTGGCAGCGAGGCTCTCATGCTGGCTGCATGACTTAATAAACGGAAAGAAGGAACGATAACGAGTCAGCAGTGGAGCTACCCCACCTTTCCGTATCTGGACCAGGTTCGCATTGATACAGCTGGCGTCTCTGTAGTGTTGACTTGGTTGGGTTCAGTCTTCCAAGAGAGTCCTGGCAAGACCACAGATTTAATATTGGACTGTTGAAGTGGCCATATCCTACATATCCCCCAGACGTCCACTTACAAAATTTGTGTGGGTTAATGCACCAAAATAGTTTTTTGTCACATGACCATTTTCTAACCTCTAATTTCCCTTCAAACAGGCTGTTTTGGTCCTTCGCCTTGAAGACCAATATATGTAAATTAGTTCATTCCGATAGGTTGCTAAAAAGCAGAATGGGAACACGAGGTGTGTGAATAAACTGCTTTAGGCTAGTTAGATATTTTTAAGACACTGCAAACACAATATATGCTAGGGCATTAACGACTCCAGATTTTGTCAAGTCGACTAGTCAGTCAGCAAAGTCGAGTCGACTAGACGTTTGATGACATCACACACACACAGCAGAAGAACACAGGTGTCCAACATTGAGCAACTTTTATTAAAGTTCACTGTAACATTAACAGTCAACAGGACAATTAAACAAAACTAAAGCTAATACCTTGAATTTCCTGCTAAATTTAAGTGTAGAACTGAGAGTGGGAACAGTTTAAGCTGCAGCAGGATGACTCCCTGCAGTGCTAGTGTTAGCCATGTTAGCTAGCGGAGCCGTTTCAGATGCAGAGCACCGGTTCTGTTACTGT
>JBBJLR010000002.1:3495882-3511779 GCA_037577145.1 Brachypetersius gabonensis | reverse complement strand
ATCTCCACACATGTGATGTGTGTCTGTCTTCTCTGCTGCATGTCTCTCGTCTTGTTGTGGTCTTGTGTTTAGATTCCACTCGCTCCAACGGAACCGCCCCTTTTATGAAGGGACTATAATAATTGGTTAAACCAAGGAACGCATGTCAGCGTCAGCCAATCAGAGGCAGAGATTGGATTGTGTACACAAGTGAGGGCAGAGAGAGGAAAAAACACAAGACAATTTTGCAGAAGGTACCATTCTATACATTCCATATATGAATTACACCAGCAAATACAGCATGTTTTGCATATTTTAGAGCATTAAGTCGACTTTTGTGTTAATGTTCTAAAATATGCAAAACCTGCAGTCTTTGCTGGCGTAATTCATATATGAAATGTATAGAATGCTACCTTCTGCAAAATTTACTCCAGGAGCCGGAGGAACAGTTACTTCACACTGTTTAAATGGGAAGTAAAACGTACCATCAAATATACAGATCACAATGAGTTGTATTGGATAAAGAAGTGATAAACGAAACTCAAAGTGTAGTGTCGTTTTTTTCTATAGAGTAAATCATTTAAACACTTTTGGTGCATATTTATTTCCCACTTCAGTGGTCTTATATTTGCAAATAAAATTGACAGGATTCCTAGAGTGCTGCACTGACTGTTCACATTTTTATTCACCTAATTCCTACCAATCTAAGCTATGGTCCAGGGTGAAGGCCTAACACATTTATTTAACTATCAACACTGGAGCATTAGGAACCAATCATGTTTTAATTTCCAATGAGAGTCACCAATTTAATGGAAAATAAACTTCATTTTTGTCCTCCTGGAAGCCCTAGACCTGTCAATGACTGTGAACACAGGCCACAGCTTAACAATTCACAATTTAACAGTTAATCAAAATGGTTAGAAAGTTTTGTGCCAGGAATATTTACCAAAAGATGCACTGTAAAACTGCAACATACAAAGTCAAATATGTCTGTTGCAAGCTTGAAATAATGAACAAACAAACTAAATAACCTTTCCAAGCTCCAAATATCCAGTGTAGCACAGACAAAAATGTTAGTGCTAACATGTTATTAGAAACACCACAGAAATGTTAGCAGAAATCAGCATTTTTATAGAGGTGCGATTTTGACATTTATGCCCTGAACTGATGGTTTAGCTCTATTAATCCTATTTTGTTACTTTTAGGCCTATATCCAAAGGCCACACTCTGAATGTAAGGCTGCTTATGCCTATATGTGAGTAAAACTCAATTGTAGAACTCAATATGTGAGTAAAATTAAATATAAAAAACAAAACATTATAAAACATACTTTATTATAGACTGGCTGAGGACACTGCAGAAGCTCACCTAAAATGAAGATTGTCATGGCCTATGAATTGGTATCTGTTATTTCTACTTTTTCCCATTATCTCCATTGTTCCAAGAGTTATGAGGTAATGATCTGTTAGACGCCAAGAGAGAGAGAGGTGTGTGTCCTCGTATTTTGTTTCTCCGTTTCCCTGCTTTGTAACACACCCTATTTCCGACAACCTCTTGACCCGGTGTGTTGGAGCGGACTGTGAGGCCTGTGACGCACACACGTTAAATATTTGCTTTGTCTCGTATTTGCTCACAATGGCCTTTCAATGGCAGTGTGAGGTGCACTGATCATGTGTTGTGCTTCACTTGATAAAGCGTTTGGGTCTTAATCAAAACCGCCACGGCGGTACGTGAGGTTGAAGACCTTCCATTTGCTTGTTTGGATGATTGGTGGTGAGTCCGTGAGTTCAAACTGAGAAAGTGATGAACTGAATTTGTTGATTTTATTTTAAAGTAAATAATAACAATGCATTTATTTACATTTGGCAGTAATCATGTTCTTATGTACTTTATTAGAAGTGATGTTTTAATCAATGCATGACTTCTTTCAACGCATTCTGGTGGGCTGCTCAAGGCTCTCTCCCAGATTTGCTTCTCGTCAAGGTGTTGGAACATCAAAAATGAGCATAAATTAGCATGTTGCATTAATCTAATTAATAATTTATTAAATGGAAAACACCTTAAAACTGAAATGATCAACTGATCTAAATACTAATCTGGGAACTGTGAAGAACCCTCAGCGGCGTTTGTATTTAAACTCTGTATTTAAACTCTTTTATTTTGTGTGTTCTGGAACTTTTTCTAGATTAAGAAACGACAAAGAATTTAACCAAATACGTTATGATTACCAGAGGATGGAAAATTGATCCCATCCTATGGAAGTCGTAGTTAGAGAGAGAGAAATCTTTATTTGTTATTGTCACAAGTACAATGAAATATAAAATACGCCAACTGTCAATATGAGTTGTGGATTTCATTTTGCTCTTCACTGAAAGAGCCCCTATAAAACTGATACACAAGATCAAATATGTGTTTATATCTGTTTGACTGCAGACCGGTCTAAAAATGTGAGTTTAGTGATAGCATAGTATTAGAAACACTTTAGTGATACGAGCTAAACTGAAGGTCTAAGTCTAAGTGTCACGGTAGGATTAAAGCCAAAAGCTACACCTTTAATCCCTTGCTGTGATATCAGCACTGTCAGGTGTTTAAGCACCTTTTTACCAGTTTCAACATGCGCTTTTAACAAAAGCTTGGAAAACTGTCACAAAACATTCTGTTTATATCAAGAAACGCTGCTGGAGCAAAGTTTGCACAAATTATTACGGGTTTCTTCATTTAGAAAGTCACATATTACCTGTGTTACCTATGTTTTAAGATGAGAGATAAGAGATAAGATTTAAACCTTTATAAGTCCCACAAGTGGGGAATTTGCTTTGTCATGTCAGAAATTGGACAGTACAAATATAAGAGCAGAAAACAATTAAGAAACCTATAGAATAAAATAAAATACTTTATTAACAGTATGACATAAAATGTTCAAAAGTACAGTATAAAAAAAATTTAGCCTACAGTATAAAAATCTAGAAATAAAAAAATTGGACATCTGTATTGCAAAATATATACATATGTAGATATTCACTGTCAGTAAAACTAAATTGCTTGCTTTCATTGCAATAAACAATGCTATGTCATATATATATATATATATATATATATATATATATGATCTGTCAGCAATCGATTCCCAAATACTTTCTACTTTCCCAGATTTCTTTTGAGAGCAGTTTTTGCCTCAGTGATTTTTCTGTCATATTCTCATGGTTGACAGCGGTGACTGGTTGCGAGTACAGTATCAGCCCCATGGATTTCCACATGACAGGGGTCAGAGCCCGGTGTGACAGTTAAATTTGAAGCCCAGTGACAGCTTCCCTGTGGGCCGCATTGCAGAGAATTGATTCCTAGCTGGACGCTCCGTGTCAGTCACTTTGCTGGCTAAACTGTCCATGTGGACAACTGACTGATCTTCTCACAGCATAGAGACACAAGGCATAAGGCTTTAACAACCTGTTTCCAATAGTCTGCTTAGATCTGGGCAAAAATTATACTAAATTCCCCATACCACAGTTTAGTCCACTGCAAACCCAGTAAACTATAAAAACTGTTTCTCCTCTAAAACACTGGGAACCTTGTCAGGATTCATGACACAATGGACTTCATCAAGTACTGTGAGAGTTTCACCAGATTTACATGGCAGCCTAAAGCCAGGATCTTCTAGCAGGACGACGGACCACGACATACATCCAATTTACACGAAAATGCTTCAGGGACCACAGAATCAATCTTCTGGCTGGATCCATGGCTGGATCTCTGGCCTACACCCCACTGAAAACCTGCTGGGTTCAAGTTGAAGAGAAGAGTTAAACCAGATGATCTTGGACTCTGGAGAAGTTCAGTCTTGAGGAGTGGTCTCAAATTGCTTGTGTACTTCATTATAGAAGGTTACATGTGGTGTGAATTGCAGGAATGCCAATAATTCTGACACATTATTTGTTTTTTTTATTTCATAGACTGAATTTATTGTCAGTATGAGATTGAGCTAACTGCCCACAGACATTTTTATTATCTTTTTTTTTTTAACCCACATCTCCTATAATTCTCCATTGACTGTATACGCAAGTGAGTTTATGAGCCTGTGTGTGTTTGTGGCTGCATCCTCGCTGTTTGTGCTCGACGTCTGTCCGCCGTTGCTCCCAAGGGGCTTGGAAGGAAAGAGTTCATGCAGCTGTTGAACAGGATACGATGAGAAAACACAAACGCTGGTTTGCTGACCCTGTGTACTTGAAAAAAAAGAAGCCCTTTTACCTTTTAAAAGACGGACCCTGGGACTCTGTGCCTCCTTTAACCAACACAGCTCCTAAACATCCCTCTGCGTTCCCGAGTTCAAGTTGAAAGGTGCTTCCCCCCACTTCACATAATGCTATGTAAGCAAAGATCTGTAGCTCTCCCTTGAGAAAAGAAAGGCCCCAGCAATTAGGCTGTTTCATGTCACAGGCCTGTGCCTGCTTTCCCTTCTGGACAGCCGCCCGCAATACTTAAGACACCTTAAGGCTCTTAAGTGGGGCTGAGTGTGGAGCAGACAGTGGATAATTTTGGTTAGGGTCAGAAACTGTGAGCCAATCAGTTAAACAGCTCCATGTCAGTATGATTCAAGCCCCTGTTTGAAGTTAGCTACTCAGTCGCTGCTTTAAGTTGCCCAAACCCTATTGATAACTAGAGAGGTTGAACCCAAAAAGAGGACCTTGGAGAATCTTGAAAGTTTCAGTACTGAGGACAGAACAGATTTCTTTTTCCAACATTATCAGAACAGCAAGAACAAGACTTATTCCTCTTATGTTGGTAAACTGAGGCTACGAGCAGTACTGCATGCACATTCTCCAAGATTAAATTAACCTTTTCCTCATATATCTAGCGCAAAATTGAGCCAATTAGCCAAATGTTGAAGTTGAAATGTTGAGTAATGAACAACACATACAATAACAATATTGTTATTGTTACAATAGTGACACATACAATAGTGATAGTGTAGTCACTACTGCAATTGAAGTACATTAGTCCAGTTTATGTAAATACACATTTGTGTCAACTTTAGTATTTACTCCTGTAAAAAACACATGACTAACAAGGGAAGCATGTTTATATTTTATAAACTGCTTTAGAAAAGGCATTTCAGATTGTAACAGGAGGTGTAGTGCCCTTGTATTGTGGCTTGCCAACCAAAGTTTAATGGAACAGTAAACAGCAACGGCAGATAAAAGCAACTTGTGTAATCCAACGAAATTCATTATTCAATAATTTCTTGATCTGAACCTGCAAAACAGTCCACTTATTTTGAAGTGTCTTATTAATAAATTATGATGGGATATTTCTTTTGTGGCATGCTAACTTAAATCCTGTTGGAAAAAGCAGCGGTTAATCCTATCACACATGTGCAGGCACATACAGAGCGGGGGGGCTTTAGGTGCTCAAGCATATTACCTTTTTTAGCAATCATCTCTATAAAACTGGGATTTTGTTTTATTTCCATCCAAATGTCCATCCTTACTCCAGTTGACAAATTATTTTATTTTGAAAGCCCCCACCCCTCACTACCTGGTTGAAAAAATTGCCAAGGGGCCCTCTCTTCTGGTCAATAACATTTTATAACATATAACAATAACACAGGTCCCCCTTTCTCTTGTCGATAATATTTTTTGAACTTGTCGATAACAAAATGCTTCACAAATAAATAACTGTTTATTTGTGAAGTATTGGACTCAAACATGCCTTTTACAAAAGTTATGGCACATTTAATTGTTGAAAAAAAAAATTCTATTAAATTCAAGCATTATAAAGATAAAGAACGATCAAGCTAGTGATCAAATCCTATTTTTAATCATCTCTATGGTAGTCTTGTATTCTCTCTCGCGGTCTGTTGGCCAGAGGAGGATGAATTTCTCTTTTGAGTATTAGTTCTTTTTAGTATCTTCCAGCTTTTGGTCACTTTATCTCACCTCTGTACCCTTTAATTTGTGTTCTAGGGGCTCGGACCTCCGTTCTGTAAAGCTGCAGTATTACAGTGTCAGTATAAATTAGATCACATATATACTGATATCACTTGGCTAGTTTTGTGCTCTAATATCTGCAGAAAATGGCATATTTAAGTAGGATCTCTGTAGAAAGTGTACACTTATTGTCACTTGAAAAAACAATGACTCTGCATAATGAAGACAATAATAAAGCTCATCAAATAGGATAAAGGTGAAATTGACTTTCTTAATTGCTTAATTTTCTAATAGTATAAAGTTGCAAATGAAAAATGGATAACTGTAGAGATACTTATAGTTCTCTACTGACTATACAGCATACCTGCAAATATCTCACTGTGTGTTTTGAGGTTATTTATAATGCTAATGATAGCAAAATAGTGCCAGATCTGATTTTTGATACTCTTTGACCTTATAACACTATGCATGTATATCTCTGCACTTAAAAACGATCATTTATTATTGTCACAGCCATCGTGAAATGCATTTCCCATTTTGTGCACTATCTCCTGTTAAGGATCTTCTGGAGACATAAAACATTCCATTCACCACCACTGGGAGTCTGAATCATGTTCAGACTCCATAACCACTAAGTTATGCACAGACTTTGAAAGGAGTCAGAGGTTTGAGTGGCAGAGTTGAGGTTGATAGTCAGATGATGGGCTCTAGTCACTCCTAGACTGTAGAATGAGTAATGAGGAAATCCATTAAGAGATTTTTCTATGGAAATTCCATTAAAAAGGGCAAGGTAAGCACTTCAAGTCAATTGCTGCCACACATGCAGACATACAAACACACAAACACAGTGTATCAAGACCATTTCCTGTGCCCTCCCTCCCACCTTAAGCGATCCCCCGAGGCTGACTCACATATCTGGGAACAGGACAGTGGGGACACAGGGAGGGGTATAGTGGAGGTGACATAGGACATTAGGAATTCTCCGGGACCTTTGCCAAGCAGGAATTGGAACATTATGTGTGTGCTTGCCCCTTTTGCTCTTCTGCCTGTCTTGTGCTTTGTTTGTGTGGACGATAAGAAGATAAACTAGTCCTGTTTGCTTCAACTAGTCAACTAGTCCTTCAACAGGTGGACTTTAATACTGTTGCTTCAAAGCTGTCAGCTGCCCTGTCCATCAATCGAACAGGGTTAATACATTTAGTAACATAATAGACACAATAAACTCTGCTTTTGATTTTGGTAATCTGTCCTAATTTGGTAATTCTGGGTTCCTGCTATCAGATGATGCCACCAAGCTTTGAAGTTAAGTGTTAGCAGTTACATTCTCTGAGAAATGTAAAGCAACACTCTGCTTTTTTTTAACCTAATTTTACTGAACAGTTCAACATGCTTGAAGGGGATCACTAACCGCCAGTCTGTTACATCAGATAACAGATACCCTTAAGAGAAAGGCCAATTATAATCTCCAAGCAATTGCTGGGGATCAAACTCACAATCCCCCACCAACAGGGTCTACTGCTCAGTTGACTCAATCATCTGGGCTACAGCTTCAGACTTCCTGTTCCACAAGTAAAACTGAAATTTCATATAGTTCTCACAGCACATCAGGAAAATCTGCAAGAAGACCACTTTTAATACACTTGCTTTGAAGTAACCTCACCAATGATGCTCACCCATATAGGATTAGGAGCTCACAGAAGGACCTGAAGCTGTTCCAACCCAACAAGTTTCTTGCATGTTTTTTATTTGTTTGTTTGTTCTTTTGTTCTTGTGGTTCTTGTCACTGCACTGCTGGACTAATTTTTAAAATTTAAAGTGGCAAAAACAGGCAAAACCCATAAATAGCCAAAGGAATTCCTTCGCTTAGAACCTAAATGACAAGAAGTCAGAGGCCATGTCTGCTGGGAATCCAGAGGAACCATCTTGGCCCTTAGTAGCGCAAAGTCTCTCCAGCCAAATGGAACCTTATCATTAGCTGACCTCAAGACAAACATGAAAGCGCAACTGTCTGCATTTTGTCACGACTCGCCTGGGGGACCGTCTCCCCTGAAACCTCATTCTTTTTTTAGTTGGACGGGACCTGCGGTGGGCTTCGGCAAAATAAATGAGGAATTTATTCGGATCTCCATGTATTACCTCAAGTCTACAGACTTACCAAGAGTTGGATTGCCATGTTTCTGGCCTCGGCTTTGGCAATGGGTAGATATGGCCATCTATTTACAGTGTTGGCCAGATATGGATTCCTACATTCTACCCTGTGTTTTGGCAGTGTAGGATCTGGTAGTTGAGATCTGAGAGATTTATTTTCTCATGAAGGGGTTCGCAGCCATATTTCAAAATCAAGGTTGTTGATGAAGTGATGACAGCATTGCTGAAGTTGTGAAAATCACTTGTGAACATTCTTGCAAAAGAGAAACCAATTCTTTAAGAGAAAGAGCCTGGAAGATTTAGAAAGAACGCCGTTATCGCAGAAATATAATATCCGTTATCGGCGTCTCCTAGCTGTAGTGCATTACTCACGCTGTGTGAGATGGAAGGAGAGTTTCAGGGTTGTGACACAGGTAATGTTTCTTTCATATGTGAGAAAGAGCAGGAGTTTAGGGGAGAGAGCGAGTCTTAAGTGAGAACCACAAGCCTTATCTGATCTCACAAATCCAGGAAATAAGAGATCATATCCAGACCCAGAGAGTCTGGCAAAGTGGACCACAGTAGGGGAAGCTTACCATTAACTTTGTGGCATGGGTTTGCAGTTTTGTTCTTTGGCCAAGACAGGGAGATGAGAATCATGGGTTATGATATGCGAGCTTTATGGGTTTTAAAAGAAGGTGACAAAATGTAACACAGTGGGAATCTTTAACCCATCCATAATTTGAAAAGGTACATAGCCTATATTTATCTCTTTTGTCCTCAGTGGTCCATTTATGATACTGGTGTGGGTTTTATAACTATCCTCCCTTTCTCCCTTTAAATTTGGCTCTTCTTGTTATTGCACCTTACATATTTAAAGGTCATTTTTTCTGATTGGCTTGTCTGTACAGTACATCATTCAGAAAGCATCCATCATGAATAACTTATAACTTCAGTTTGAATGAATGGGTTTAAAATGCAGGGCTGCAGGACAATGTTTACAGACTTCATTTTTCTCATAGATTTTGTTTCACTTTTTATACACTTATGATGTTTAAGCAGTTTTATGCACACATAACTCCTTTTTTTGTGACCAGATCCGATGAAGCATTAGGCTTTGGGCTGGTCCGGGCCTTTTTCCATGAGCATCTCTGAGGTTGGGATTATGTTTGGTTTTGTGTTCTAATGTGTGCTTTTCATTGTTCTACCTTTATTCCGTTTTCTCTTTTTCTCCCAAACTGAACTGTGTCAGAAATAGCTCTGGACCTTGAGGAGCGGTTGAGGGTACCCCGCAGCCAATCCATGGTACATTTTTTCCCTTGTTCATCAAGTTACATTTACATTCACACTTATGGCATTTAGCTGCTGCTCTTCTCCAGAGCGACGTACATCAGTGCTCAGGTCCACATCTGTTCCTGTAAAGCTGTTCTAAAATCAACCACTGTAAACCACTACTTAACCAATGGTGAGAAAGAAAAAATATATAAGCAGAAATGGGCGTAGTTAGTCTCCAAGGTGCTCCTTGAAGAAGTGAGTCTTGAAGACAGCGAGGGACTCCGCAGATCTGATCGGAAGAGGGAGTTCATTCCACCACTGGGGGGCCAAGACTGAGAAGAGTCTTGATGCATGTCTTCCTCTTCTGTGTTTGAAGCCCTGAGAGGATAAGAAGTGACATGCCGCTTGATCAGTGCTGATATGTATAGAGGTGCAGGTCCATTCTTGGCCTTGAACTTAGTGCGGGTGGCCACAGAGAGCCAGTGAACAGGTTCCTTAGTGAAGGTGTGGTGTGAGTGAACTTGGAACATTGAAGACTGATCTCACAGTTGCATTCTGAAACAGCTGAAGTGGTTTTCTTACCAGTAGAGAGTTACTGTAGTCCAGTTTGGAGATGACCAGAGACTGGACGAGGAACTTGTGGTGAGAAAGGGTCAGATTCTTCTGATGTTGTAGAGAAGGTATCTGCATATTCTGGAGATCTGGTCAACCTTCAGACAGATCTTCATCTATAGCACAACACCTAGATTTCTTACCTTCCCAGATCGTGAGATCGTGGCTTGGCGAAAGACTCCTTTTGATGAAGAGGAGCTTGGTCATGCCAGACAGTCTGAGATGCGGGTTGGCCTGAAGTGTGTATGCCATTCTCCAGCAGCAGCAAAAGGAACTTTAGCCCAGGGATGTTAACAGTTAGATGGTAGAAGCTGTTCTCTGTCAGGTATAATCAGCAGTTCAACAAAAATAAGTGATACAGAAATGCAAAACCTGTTTGTCACAGCAAGACATTTTCAGACACTCAGTTCAAACTTACAACTAAAGGACAATTCTGCCTCTTTGCTGTGAATTAACCTCATCCAAACTCAAGTAACTTAAGTAACAGGGGTTCAGTTTTATTCCTCTGCAGGTATAGAACAACAGCATACAAAAAATAAAATAATTCTCCTCAAGTCTCTGGGCTACTGTTGCTACATCTGGCAAGCTGTCAAGTCTGGCACGTCAATTCACAATGTTTTCAGTTGCTAGACTTAAAAGTCTAATTTACCCACATCTCTTGGTTTTTGGTAGCTTTAATATGTAGTGTGCTCTGCCACTCCGTTTAATCCAGATCATATCTCTTTCATCTTGTCTTCAGTTTAGAGAATATGAGTATTCAATGTACACTTTCCCCAAGCAAAGCGCTGCAACTTATTGTTCAAATTGGTCATTGGTTATTTTAAGATTTCCCAACTAAATAGAGGTAGTATCTCACACATGCACTGAATTCAAGTGGTCCGTCCATGCGGACATTTTATCCAACTAGCACCGAGGAGTGTATGTGGTATGTGTACATATATAATAGTCCCTGATCCTGGAAATGGTTAATAGCACTCTTTGATAGCACTCTCTCATTTCAGTCTCACATTAATGACATCACCTGGGCAGCATACTTTCACCTACGTAACATTAACCGACTTCGTCCCTTCCTCACTCCACATGCTGCAGCCACTCTAGTCCACAGTCTTATCACATCTCGACTCGATTATTGCAATTCCCTCCTATTTGGTCTCCCCAATAAGTCTCTTAATAAACTCCAACTTCTTCAGAATTCTGCAGCTCGGGTCATAACTCGTACTTCTTCAAGAGATCACATCACCCCAGTTCTTCAACAGCTTCACTGGTTGCCCATAGAAGCTAGGATAAACTTTAAGATTTTATTCCTCACATTTAAGTGCATTCATAACCTTGCCCCTCCCTATCTGTGTGACCTGCTTCAAATTGCCACTGCTTCCCGCTCTCTCAGATCTTCGTCTGCCACCAGTCTTATTGTTCCTCCTGCCCGTCTTATCACCATGGGGAACCAAGCTTTCAGCCGCTCGGCTCCCCGGTTTTGAATAACTCAAAACACACTTATTCAAACTGGCTTACTCGCTTTGAATATAGATTTTACTTGATGTCAAATATAATGTGTTTTTTTTTTTCTTCTTTTGTCTTTTTTCTCCCTCTGTAAGGTGACCATGGGTTTTAGAAACTCAAATAAAATGTATTATTATTATTATTATTAGTATTATTATTATTATTATTATTATTATTATTATTATTATTATTATTATTATTATTATTAACTTGTACAAGGGAGCTCTAGTTATCTACTCATTTGTTATTATATATAATCATTTCTAACAAGTAATTTGTAAGTAAACTAAAATGTTAAAAACTATTATGCTCAAAACGGATTGGTGATGCCTCTTTTTTGCCCCCTTGTGGCACTGGGCCTAGTGGGAGGAGTCATAATGAACAATGCTCTATGACTGAGCAAGCGTCTTTTATCTACGTATGACATTTGTGCGGCTACTCAGATGCTGAAGTACACATGTGTATGACTTCAGAGCACAGATCAGTCTAACCCCGAAAGAAAAGCCTATATTGTCCCACGTATTTCGAAACAATTGCAAACTCCCTAACACATCTGTCCACGGCTTATCTACGCATCCACAGGGGCAGCGTATTACAGTGCACTTAATATGCACACTTAATGCATCACCTTATTAAAAGCCTATTTATTCGGACTTAACCGTGCATCCTATCTTCCACTGCCCTAATTTAACAGGACACTTAGCGGAAGCTTTTAGGAAAGCTTATGGATTGCTGCTCTTTTTTTATAGTCTTATGTTGTAGAGGTATAAATGCACTTCTCTAATGGACACTGAGGAGAACAGACTTTACTCTAGATATGATTATTAACAATAATGTCCAAATATGACAGAAACAAAAAAATATAAACATTTTTATCAATGCTTTGAATAAAATGTATACATGCACGTTCTGCATGTGTAAATGTATATATACAATTAAAACCTGTTTGTCACAGCAAAACGTTCTCAAGGCTGAGTTTTACAGAACACTTGTGTAACTCCAGAAGATGAAATTTAGGTTATAATGTAACTTAGATCGCAAAATCTTCAGTTTTACTCAAATTAGTTGGAGCAAAAATGAACAAAAACTACTACACACCACAACAAAAACTACTACGTCTAGTATTTTGCATGACCACCATGATTTTTAAGGACAGCACCAAGTCTTCTAGGCATGGCATGAATAAGTTGGCGACTTATTGCAACATCTGTCTCTTTCCACTCTTCAAGAACAACTTTTAGAGTCTGGATGGTGGATGGAGGGTGATGTCTATACAGAATTCACCCTATTCTTCTTCAGAAATGCAGCAGTAGCTTTAGATGTGTGTTTTGGATTATTGTCGTGTTGGAAAAGTGCCCTAATTCCCACAGAAACTTAAAATCGTGTGGAAAGCCTTTCAAGAAGCTATTATAGCTGCAAAGGGGGACACATATTAAAGCATTTAAATCCAATGTCATTGCTAAATCCCTGTTGGTGTAATGACGTACCAATACTTTTGTGCATACAGTGTATGTAAAAGCAGCCAATCTGAAAGCATGAGACTCATCCTGAGGGAACTGGCTCCTGACCCCCATCCCAGCATACCTGGGCCCTTCGACCCAGCGGCTCCAGCACTCCTACGTCAAGGATTTTCATTTTGGTGTGTAAGAAGCTTTTTCCTCTCTCTTTCACTCACTATCTAATGCTGATGCTCTAATTATAAGTGGTCTGCAATCATCATCATCCTACACCTACGGAATCAAGATAATGTACAAATGTAAGACTGGTAATAATCCATGCTTTATAAATGTAAACATGGCATTATGAAGCAATGTGCTCAGGTCAGACCTGTGATCTCCGCTTGGCCGCTCTCTGGGTGCTCCTAGCTCTGCAGGTTTTCCGTACAGACTTGTGGGCGGACACTATTCTAAAAGTACTCCCAGGTTCAAAGATCTTGTTTGTTTCTAAGACCTAAAATAAAAGACATTTCTGTTCTTTATTGTCATTTAGCCTGGAGCCATGTTGCTCGTGTTCTAAGCATTAACTTTTAGCGCATCCCGTAAATCTTTATCAGCCATGCCTGTTCAGTAAAGTAAAAAGAAAAATGAGGTTGATAGTTGGAAATCTAAAGGATTAGTCTCGCTCAGATCTGCTTGTGTTTGAGCCGCCACGGCACCCGCACACGTTCTCCCAAGCCAAACGTTGAAACAAATATTCCAGTTAAACATTCTGAGATTCATCCATTTTTAATTACTTCCACCTTCGTTAACACAAGACTCCCTTTAACATCACACGAAAGAAAAAGAGAGAAAGTGTTCAATTTATTCGCAGCGAGTGGCGATTTCGTCTTTGATGATCTCAACAATTAGAGAACATCAAAGCTTAGGTTGGGCAAAGACGGGCCTTCATTTGCATAATTAAACCAACCTGCAGACAAAAACCTCTTAAATGGGACCGAGCGCCCGGGCGTCTGAAGGAAGGCGGCATGGAAATTATGTTTATGCTGCTTATAAGATAATTATGTACCTTGTATTCAATTAGGAATTTGCTAATTAACTTCGTTTACATATAATCAGGGAATTTGTTTAGTTGCTCTGCTCTGGGAACGAGCCTTTTCTCTCTTTTTCCCATCGTTTATCTTAGCGTGAACACTGCAAAGTTGATTCAAGGGCCACAGAACTGATTGTAGTTCAGCCTTCTGTGTCTTTCTTCTCATCTGTGAGGAAACAGTAGATTGGCTGCACGTAGAATCTTACTATGATTTAGGAATTCTGTAATTAATTAAGATTTGTGTTTCCTAATGGCCTCTTATCGCACTCTCGGCTGTGTTACAATACTTATCCCTCAGTTTGACAGCTTGCTTATTAGGGCTTCCTCTCAAAACGTCCAGTGACCCCTCGCTCTCACACACACGCAAACTACTGTGTATTCCTGTTTTGTAGTGGGTGTTCAGGTGTTTCTTTCTGAGAATTGCTAAATGCAGCTATGCTCCATCTAATTCAACCCTAATTTTAAAGGAATACTGCAAAGTTAAATGATTATACCAGAGTACTTCAGAGTTAAAGGAATACTCAAGAGTTACATATAATTACTCCATAGTTAAAGAAGTACTTCAGATTTATAAGAATAGCCCAGAGTTAAAAGTGTCTCGCAGAATTAAAGAGTACTCCAGGGTTAAATGAACCCTCAAGAGGTAAAAAAAAGAACTCCAGAGGTTAAAGAATAATTTAAATACCCTAAAACAAGAGATATTACTCTAGAGATTAAAGAAATACTCCAGAGTTAAAGAAATACTCCAGAATGTTACTTGGTTCTGGAAAAAATCTAAATAGTATAATAGTCTTGAACCACTTCTTGAAAAGCATTATTGAAAAGCAGCATACAACATATATCTAAATTGCTGAAGCATGCACACACTACATTTCAGCAGCATTCATGTTCAGAAGTTCAGTAGAAACTGTTGTGCTTGGCCTTTGCGCTACATTTTTCTCGTTCGCTTTGACCTGTCCTCTACTTTCCACTGTCAGCCCTGTTAACATCACCCCAAACTAATGAGCTGCAGGTCCTTATCTTTCTCCCTGTACTCTTGACCTAGAGGGGGTATTGGGGGCGTGTACTCATGTGAGCATTTCCCCAAACTCATCATTCCCCAACCAGGCGTCAACTCCCGCACCCGAAAGAGGCTGACCCCTTCCGGCCCTCGCCATTCGTGGGAAAGATGTGCACTCTCTTTTTTTTTCTCTCTTTCTTTCTCTATTTTACTCTCTCCAGATTTACTTTCTCCAGATTTCTCTCTATAGTTTTGCCAGATTTAACCATGTCGTGGATCAGTCAGTTCGTTTGCTTAGTTCTGTGCTACAACCTCAGGGTCAAGGCCAGTAATGAACTAATTAGCAAAAGGCAAACTGCATGTGTGTGTGTGTGTGTGTGTGTGTGTGTGTGTGTGTGTGTGTGTGTGTGTTACAGTGTATAACATTCTATTTGCCTGTGCCAATTCATTAATGAGCCTTCAATTTACATTACAATACAGATTGCAATGTGTATTTCAGTAAAGTGGCCAGAAAGTGGCCTGAACAGTTGACTGGAACATGGTTAGACAGTCATATTCACATTCAAAGGCCCATGTAGGACTTCCCGGTTTTTCTTTAAAAAAACAGTCCCAACTTCAAATGAGAACAAATCCTCATGTATGATCATGTGTAGATATATGATGGTGTGTGTGTGAAGGTGTGTAGATGTATGAAGGTGTGTGTGAAGGTGTGTAGGTGTATGATGGTGTGTGTGAAGATGTGTAGGTGTATGATGGTGTGTGTAAAGGTGTAAAGGTGTATGATGGTGTGTGAAGGTGTGTAGGTGTATGATGGTGTGTGTGAAGGTGTGTAGATATATGATGTTGTGTGTGAAGGTGTGTAGGTGTATGATGCTGTGTGTGAAGGTGTGTAGATGTATGATGGTGTGTGTGAAGGTGTGTAGATGTATGATGGTGTGTGAAGGTGTGTAG
>JBBJLR010000002.1:3473003-3485591 GCA_037577145.1 Brachypetersius gabonensis | reverse complement strand
TATATATATATAGAGAGAAAGAGAGAGAGAGAGAGAGAGAGAGAGAGAGAGAGATTATATGTATGCACACTTATATGTATATGCAATGCACAGAGAAAGGTCCACACACTCAGCACAGGTTAAACCGTTATTTTACATTTCTTTCATTCATTCACTTTTTCCAAAGAATCTGGTCTCAAGGGTTGTGTATATTTCCCAGATTTTCAAAGTCTTTTAATTGCTTTTTTTATTTATGAGGGAATAAAAAGTTATTATCTGTGATCTGTTTTTGAACTCTGGCTCACCATTGAAATATTTGTAGTTTGAATATTGATTCTTCTCTTATCATATTCCAGATTTTTATTCGGCCTGTAACCCATGTATCATGCACATCATCTATACATTTTCTACGTTGTTATGTGCCAATACTGTATAGACTGGTGGATTTTTTATTCATAATAAAGACTTTCATGTCTTTATGTTGGGTTAATGTCAATCAACAGTTAAAATAAAAATAATTCTTAAAATGGGGTAGAGTATTATTTCCAGAGTTTTGAATTTTCAATCTAACTCTGGGTTAATTTGCCAAAAGAATCTGGAAAATATTTTGGGTTTTTTTGAGCAAACTTGGAAAATGTCTTGATGCGCTTGAAATAAGAACAGGTACTGTGAAAGATCAATCGCGTCTGAAATCATCACAGACATAAACTGGTAAAAGGTTGAGAAGGAGAAATCTGAGCCTGGAAGTAAAATTACAAATAACATATGAATATAAACTACTGGTGTTCTATTCCTTGGAGGCTTAGCTATAGAAGTAGTTTAGTAGTTTATAATTAAAACTTCAAACAACCCATTTTTGTGTTAAAAATAAAAACAAAAATGAACCAGAATGTCTCAAGAAGACGGCTGACCGATAAATCAGACCTTCACAAAATGCCACTAGAACCACTAGCAGCTCTAAAGCCCAGAACATTTCAAACTGAAAACACTGCAACATACGGTATTTGACCTCTAATACACCTTACCATAACAGACGGACACAAATTACTCCCTAGCACTGAGGATTAAACCCAGGCTTACAAGACCTCACTCCTGCCTGGATTTTTATTTATTTATTTATTTATTTATTTGACCACATGGACGTTCGACTTGGGCAAAACTACTCAGACAAGGTGGAGGATTTACAGGGAAACAGCTTTATCTTTGTTAATCAGTCTAAAAAACAGCAATCTCGGGACAGATGTTTTTCTGTTTTTTTTTTTTGAGCTGACAGATGTAAAGCCGTTTTAGGGTGGGATTGAGCATGATGCCACCTGTGTGTGCAGTTTCCACAGTGAGGGAACATCTGAAATAATCTGGTCAGATACAAGAGGAGTGCAGGATGCTCTTGTTGATGTAGCAGCCAGATTGCTGTCAGTGTGTGTGTGTGTGTGTGTGTGTGTGTGTGTGTGCCAGGAGCCAGGCATGTTGTGTTGAAATTGAACAGCTCGCCAAAGCGTGTGTATTTTTTAATCCAGCTCAGAGTTCAGAGTGACCTGGAACGTACGCAGATGCACCGGTCAACTCTGCCGTTGGGATACTTCCAGCTGCAGACCTGCAAAGTGAAAAAAATAAGAACAAATAGTGATGGAAGGTGAAAAGATGAGTCCCTAGGATGCACAAAAGTGCACTAGGTGCTATTGACTGGATATATAGAGTGATTAAAATGGCTCTTGTTATTATGTGCAGTAGTCTTACCAGTGCAGTGTCTTGTGCAATTTTGTAAGTGGGTGCAAATTTTATGTACAGTAGTCTCTTCATGTGAAATATCTCTTTTTTACTGAATACTTAACTTAAATAACTTAACTGTAAGTTATTTAAATTACTAAAAGAGATATTACTTAACAGTAATTCACTTAACTGTAAAGTTAAAGTTATTTACCTTATCCACCACCTGCAGGAGGAGCCGTATGTGTACGATGCATTGTGGATCAGGTGGAGGTCACAGCCCTAGTGGACCAGTCCCTGGCTGATAAAACCTGTCAGGCTGCTCCAACAAAAATCCAAATAAGCTTCAACTTGTCCAGAATGCGACGACTAGAGTCCTCACTAGAACCAGGAAATTTGACCACACTCAATATTATCAAGACTTCATTGGCTTCCAATCAAATTTTATATTGATCACAAAATTATACAAATGACATTTAAAGCCTTGAATTGCCTCGCACCCTAATGTGAACTTATCTTTCACTATGAATCTCCAAGGTCACTCAGATCTCAAGGTGCTCAGGGCACTCTCATGTCCATCATACCTCACTGTTCTTAGGAGTCTTAACTCCTCACAGATATAAATAAATCTCTGCACATTTAAACAGAACTAACTCTCTTCTCTGTTTTCTTTGTCTGAGAGGAACTGCTGCTTACTCGTCTAGCCCAAATGATCACCATGGGACCATAGGTCTCCACCCTCCCGGGCCTGCTATCGCTGGGGCCCTGTGCCAAAATGCTCTTCACTGGTTTTGGCAGCTCACAGCTCCACACGTGCTCCTCCTCCAGCCAGGGGCAACTGCAGCTTAAAGCTCCAGCGGAGAATGTTGTTCCTTTTCCTGTTGTTTTTCCTCTCCTGGTCGACCTGTGGAGAATGGGTTCCCCTTTTTGAGTCTTGGTTCCTCCTGAGGTTTCTTCCTCCAGTTGTGGGATTTTTCCCTACCTCTGTCACTTACTCACTAGGGGCTCAGACTTGGACTCTGTAAAGCTGCTTTGTAACATCTTGGCTGTAAGAAGCGCTATATAAACAAAATTGAATTGAATTGAATTAAACTGAAAAATACTGAAACACATCCAAAGAACTTAATTATGCATTTTTTTTATAAGCTAAAACATGGTAATTCTTTAAATTGATGCTACAAATTACTGAGGAAAACATCATTGCCCTTGTAATATAGTTGACATGACAACCCATGAGACAAACTACAAGATGAATAATTTTTTTATTTAGCCCATAATGCTGAAGTTAATAAGGAAAAGATTGTATTTTGATCACATCACTGTTTGAATGTGCGATAATAATAACGGCATATTTATTTTCCAGACTGTACAGAGAAGCTAAGAAATGGTCATGTAAAAATTAAACGTGGCTGATTTAGGTAGGTATGAGAATAAACAAACAAAGAAACAAACAAAGAAACAAATTAATTAATTAAACAAGAAATTCTTAATCTTATGCCAAAATAGGCTGTTTCTGCCTTTAATTTATTCTTGCATGTGTGAAGAATATAAGTCAATACGTGTTTCCATAACAAAGTGAATTCCATCCTGGGAAACTATCACAGTACATCCAACAATAAGGGCAGCATAGAGCTTATTTTATACAGTGAAAGAAAACACAGCTCATAGTAAACTTCAATCCCACATGCTGATCCATTTTACTGTGATGAACATGGACACAATTACTACTCTGGGGGTCAAACTGTAAAGAGTGTGACAACATCTCTAAATAAATGGTGGGCAAAATCTTATTCATGAGTTAAGGGTGTTCAATTTTTTGGTTCTGCACAATGTTGAAAGATTTATGGTTTCCAGTATAGCATATCCGTGGCCCACACAGAGCATATTCGTAATATTATGACTCCACAGCAGCCTTATGATTATTCTATCATATGCCATCTCTTGGGCTTTTCAGCAGCTCGTGGATACCCACGAAACTAGAGTAATCTAAACAACCTGAACACCAGCCGCAACAATTAAACAAAACTTAGCCTGGCTGATTAATTGGCTCGGGATGAGCGAACCAGTTCTATTCAAAAGCATTGCGGACATTTTTTCTTGAATTGAATAATTGCAGGCTGTCATGAGCAAAAAGCATTTGAAGAAACCCAAGCAATTTGGCATCGGAGCCATCACCTTGGCGGATTTCAAATTATATGCTGTCGATGGAAGTGCTCATGCTGTAATTTGGCGAGCCTGTTTCGTAAATTTAAAACTCATATAATTCAATGCTCCCAAGGGAGCTCCGCACTGTGGGTGTGCGGTATCACAGAGCTGATCGCCATCTTTGTTCAGCTGATAGAGTTCCAGCTGTTGCCCAAGAGACAATTTTGTGTTTCTTAAAGAAACAAGGAGAGAAAGTTAAGGCTGATGTTTTACATTTGCTCCAAATCTTTGTCATATTTTGATATTAAAATTAGAATATAAATGGAAAGGAACTGTAACATGACTACGTCTTTTTGCAAAAGAGTATGCAATTATGGTACAAATATATCATGGAAAGCATGTATAGCAAAAATAATGTTTTTAAAATCCTAAATTCATTGACATAACTATGCCCTTGTCACGCACACCAGGTCACGTGACGTCAATAGGCATCGGAAATGACTCACGGTGACTATAAATAGAGGAAATAGGTAAACACACAACACACAGACATTGAAGTCCAACTTCATGCCTCAGGTGTCGACCCCTTCGAACCACTCCGGTACCGTTAGTAACCTGGCTCTCCCGAGCTCCTCTCTCTCTCTACCTGTGTGTGTGTGTGAGAACGCGGATTGGTTGGTGCGAATCTCTACTCCATTAGGGAGCGTTCTCAGATCAAATTGCGTGGCTTACCTGCTCTTTCGTGCTCTCATGCTTGGGCTCTTCCCCCACGCAACAGTTGCGGCTCTGGTCCAGTCATTTCTTGTTCAGTGCGTGACAGCCCTAAACACACCCTGGTGGGTGTCATATACAGTAACCCCCCACTTTCCGCAGGGGTTACATTCCAAGAGCACCCGCGTATTGTGAAAAAACGCATTGTTGTGATGTGCTAAAAAATGTCTAAAATGCCTATTTTTATAGTGTAAACCCTAAATATTCCCCCAGATATGCTTACAGAACACTTTAATTTCATTTTAAGTTCAGTTTAATACATTACCCTTAACAACCCTTAACTAATTTTTGTACTGTACGGTTTACACTGAACTCCAGCAGTGCAAGAATGTAAATATCGATGTACCCCCTGTATACACTGTACTGTTATTAATGCAGTGCATTTTCTGTGGCATGCGCTGTCGTTGTCTTTGGTGTAAGCAGGTGAATACAGTTATACATTAAAGTAATTTTTTAGTAATAAAAATACTGTAAAATGTATGGGTAATCACCAATAATTTTTGCAGTTCAATAATTTATTGTTCGTCGAGCGGCATGCAAAGAAAAAGTGCAAAGTGTGTTTTTTTAGGTGACTGCTCTAGGACTGCAGGTGGTTGCTAGGGTGAAGCTAGCTGGTTGCTATACTGTAGTGTAATATATGCCATACTGTAGTGTATATATAATCTGTAGTCTTTCCTATTGGTGTTTTAGGTGGTTATTAGGGTCTTGCTTGGTGGTTACTCTGGTATCTCAGCTGGTTGCTAAGGTGTAGTTAGCCAGGTTGTTGACACAGTCACACTGATAACAATTACTGATCATGGTGCTGTCACCGCTCTGTTAAAGGTTTTAATGTTTCAAGCTAGCCCTGCTAGTCAGGGTATACTCACTGTAAGGCTGGTGAACACACGTGGTAGCAACGAAATATTTGGAATAGCTCACTTGTTTTGAGAAGAATTTAAGTAGTCTTTTTACTACTTTTTGTCTCCTTAGTCTGCAGTCTGCTTCAATTCTGGCATTAAATTACATTTGAGGTGAGATCACACTTAAGTGTATGTGCAATTGCTATTGAAATAAGAATTATTTGAAAATTGGGTTTCACTTTACTTTAATACTGCACATCACACTGTCATAACCAGTCATAACCAGTCCATGAAATATCTTCCATCTACTAATTATATTTCTCTCGTTATTTTATTTCTGATCAAAATCTGAAAGGTTTTCACTCACAATATTTCACAAAATTTTAATTGTAGTTTTAACATTGTTTTATTTTACAATTTTTCATTTTATTAAAAATGCCCCCAGTGAATATTCAACAACCAAATACATAAATCCCTTTGAAACATGTCATGAATTTTGTAGTGGTTTTTAAGTGGTTATTTGGTGTATTCCTGCATATCACCTCTATTGTTTCTGTATCACTTTTTTTCAACATCTGCTGGATGTATGTTTCCTCCCAGATGTGTGGCATTTGGTGGCATTACGTGGACTTAAGGGTTGTTTTAACCTTTTTGCGCCTCAAAAAATTGTGACAACAAATATTTGTCCCCGCAGCATGAGGCCAGAGGAAAGGCATCTGTTCAGTGACACACAGCGGCCACAACACGGCCTGATCCCCATCCTCAGCAGTGCGCCAAAATGGCCGAGAACAGCTGTGCGGCCTGGTGGGATTTAACTGGGCTGTCAAGTCCAGAATCAGAATCAGACCCCGCGCAGATAAGCTGAAGTCTTTACCTGCTTTGTGTCAATGGTGAATTGGGCCTTAAAAAAGAAGTAAGGTTGCCCCCAGTACAAACTCAGGGGGCATAACGTAATGGTGTGAGAGAGTGTGTGTGTGTTATCCCCACCCACTCACATAGAAGTTATATAATATGGTTTATAAAATGTATGGAGTATATTATTACTCCACATATAAGTACTACACATGTTGGGATGGGATCGAGGAGAATTAAATAAATAACTCTGCTCTTTAAAAGCATTTATCCATGGAATTACAAGCTTATCTGAGGACATGTGCTTGTGTGTGTGTGTGTGTGTGTGTGTGTGTGGCAGGAGATGTTATAGCATGTGGTTGTGACTAATGTATTAACCCAGTTTCTATAAATGTTGTTCTGAAGACAAGTTGCTGGAGAGAACCTGTCTACACTCACCATCCACTAGAACCTTTTATTTTCTACATCCATGCATTGATAAGAGATCCACCTGCAACATATGTCCACCATTACAGTCTGCAGTTAGAGACCATTGAATGTTGATGCTTCATTTTGATGTAAGGTTTATCCTCCACTACCTTCATCCCTATTCATCCAAAAAGATTTTTAGCTCAACCAGTGAGAGCGCTCACTTGACTGTATCTACTGAAACACCTTTCTTTACATCCTGAAAAACATAATTAATTTAAATGGCACTACTAGACAAAAATTTATTTTACTTGCCAAAACTAAAAGGTGTTTTTGGAAAGCCTTAAAGGCCTTAGGGTTCTATACTAGTATAATGTTAGCCATGTGAGGTTAGAGATAATTAGCATATGTCCTTTTACATTAAACTCTGTGTTCATCATAAAGATTGACTTTCTTTGCGTTAAGTTATATGCCATCTATTTTGATTTTTTTCTTGTTTTCTTGGTTTGATGTAAGGCAGTAACTGCTGCAGAGACATGGAGTGGAACTCAGAGACATTGAGTGGGATGTTGTCAGCTGTTGGTACATGATGGTATTGCTGAGGTTTCCTCAACATTGTACAGCCCTTTCTTATAAATAATGGTAGTTACCAAGTAATTAATTATAGCTTAAAGCAAGTATAAAGGTATAATTTTTTGTTCAAAAAACAGTCTGAACCAAGTTTAAAAACCAATTACTCTGCATCCCATGTTGTCAAAATCAGAAGCCCATTGCAAATTAACTGTTACAACACTTTTACATACCATATCTGTTAGCATATAACCTACTATATCTGTTCAAATTGAACAATGAAGCCATACGGAGCGCTTCAGCCAGAATTGCTTTCGAAAACACAGGATTCCAATTAGAACAAAGATTATTTACATACATAAAGGCATAGCAACAGTCTGTTTAATTCTATGGGGGGCAAAATGCAATTAAGATAGAAAATCCATTTTAAATCTACATGAACAAACAACAAAAAGAAAAGCTAAGATATATTCAGTATATCAAAACCGTCCACTACTCCGGTTATCAAAGTGATCCAAAACTTCACGACTGACTATAAGACAGTGGTTATGGGACACTAACCGTCTCAAAGCTGTTTTCTTCAGAGAGGCTGCCAAGGGAAACAATCTGGGCAAGTAAAATTAAGAGAACGTTTGGTTTACCAGGCCTCAGCTTGGGCCCTGGAACGCAGGAGGCCCAGTCACACCCATACACACACACACACACACACACACCGTTCACGCACAGTCCCTATGCCCTAACACTCACTTCCCTTTCTTTCTCTGCTCACTGTGAAAAGAAAAAAGGCTACTAGAAAAAAAGGGGACGACGAGTTCCAAGAAAAAGACATTTAGGCATTTTATTTGCACAAGAACTGTGGAGAACACGGCCTGGTCTGCAATCCAGTAGTTGATACTTATTTTTCTAATTCTGAGCCTGAGTTTGTTGATGCAGCAAGATGACGGACGAGGATGCAAAAGCAGTTTGAACTGACACATCCCAGTGTGATTTTGGTTGGGTCCGCTGGTCATTCATGGGCTTCCTTGGCCTGCTGTATATTTGACAGTGGTTTGCGTCTAACATTAGGCATTAGCCAAACCTCAACTAGTAGATGCCTTGAATGATGTTAAAAAAAACAAACAAATGTATATATATATTTATAAATTGCCTAAAATATTCACTCACCTGCCATCACATGCATATGAACATCTCATTCTTAATCCATAGGGGTTAATATGATGTCGACCCACCCATTGCCCATTGCAACTATAACAGATCCAGCTCTTCTGGCTCACAGTCTCTGCTCTAATTCTTCCCAAAGGTGTTCTATCGGGTTGAGGTGCAGGCCAGTCAAGTTCTTCCACACCAAAATCACTCATCCATGTCTTTACAGACCTTACTGTGTGCACTGGTGCACAGTCTTGTTGGAACAGAAAGGGGGCGTCCCCGAACTTCCCAAACGGTTTCCACAAAGTTGGGAACATGAAATTGTCCAAAATCTCCTTTCACTCCAGAGAGCGCCTACACTGCTCTAGAGTCCAGTGATGCCGTGATATACATCACTGCATCTGTCACTTTGCATTGGACTTGGTGATGTATGGCTTGGATGCAGCTGTTTGTCCATGGAAACCCATTCCATGAAGCTCTCTACGCTGTTCTAGACCTAATCTGAAGGCCACATTAAGTTTGGAGGTCTGTAGCGATTGACTCTGCACAAAGTTGGCGACTTCTGGGCACTCTACGCTTCAGCATCCGCTGACCACACACCATCAGTTTACATGGCCCCACTTCGTGGCTGAGTTGCTGTCGTTCCCAATTACTTCCACTTTCTTATAATACCACTGACAGTTGACTTTAGTAGCAAGGAAATTTAATTTCAGAAGTTACATATTTAAGATACAGAAGTGGCTGAAAGTCTTGAAGAATGAAGATGAAGAATGTTCACAATTCTGAGCTCTTTCTGGGATGTTTTTTAAATGTAAGAACTTTGTGACTGTACTAAGGGCTTTGTGTCTGTGTCTGTGTCTGTGTGTGTGTGTGTGTGTGTGTGTGTGTGTGTGTGTGATGCTCCTTCTTTACACTTAAGTGTGTGATCAGACAGCTCTTGTCTGCTCAGACAGTGGATCTGATCTGCTTTTTAGAGTCTTTTGAAGAAACATGTGGGGTTTAAATCATAAAAGCACACTAAGAAATGTATGGAATTATTTTAAAAAGAATTCAAAATAAAAGTCCCAGATTTTTAAACACCATTGTACATCACCAGAATGGGCTTTCCCTGGTGTTTAAACCAAAAATTCTCACTTTTCAGATGTTTTCTGGCTTTACACAGCAGCACCACAGCAGGAGGTGAGTGAGAATATTTGTGACAGATTCAGTAATAGTTACATTTTATATCTACAAATATAGTTCATGATTCAGTTCAGCTGACATGCAGGTAAAACCAGACAACTTTAGAGTCGATCAGTGATAGATTTTTTTTCCTGAAGTTGTGTCAAGGGCAATGGAATGTCTTTGATAATTCCATCCAGGTATTGCTTACAGGTCCTTATTTAGGTATACAATGTTAGACTATCTATTACTACCTATTAGTCTGGTCAGTTCCTGAGAAGAGGACTGCTATTGTTTGGACATGTTAAATGTTGCAACAGCTTGTTAGATGCTTTGCAAATACAGAAAGTATAGCTTTCCTGTAGTTTACAGTAAGTTTACTGTAAATTTACAGTGGCGGTTTGCACTGATATCATGAACTGTACACAGTTTAACTTGATCACTATAAGACTGAAGAGTTTGAATGTCCAGAATACCTCAGAATTTGGCTTCCAAAGTCTTGCGTCTTCCATTAAAGATGGCAAAGTATCTCGGGTGTATGAACTTCTCACAAAGACAAATGATGGAAAGTAGCTGAGTGGCCATTACCACTTAATAACACGTTTACACAGGGCTGTGGTTTTGAAATCCATACCTTTTCGACATAAAACACCACCGATTGTCTAAAAATTGGCCTGTTGAGCAGTGGCCCCGCTTGTCGACTTCCAGCTCTACCCACTCATCTCCACAGGTATTTGAGGGAAGCGTCTCAGTGCAGAACTGAAAAAAAAAAATATGGACCTTTAAATTGTATGGATTTTCAGCAGTGACCAAATCAGCCTCCTCAATCCTTTTTTTTTTTCTTTCTACGGTTTGAAATCTTCTCGGCTGACATATAATTTCAGCTGTGGTCCTTTTGAAAGACCGCCCAGTGGCTTGGCTGACATTTGACAAACCTGTGTGGAGTTGACAGCACTGGTCTGTGGTCTACCTTATTTGAAGCCAGCTTGCTCACGCCGAGAATTAAAAAAAAGAAGAAGAAGGGTTCGGGTTACTGCTTGGAGTCGCATCGCCACGTGAACAGTGGGGGTTCCTAGACGGCGAGCCGAGCTGGAGAGAGATAGGCTGGACTTCCTTGGACTTACTTTGCCTGCTTAGGTGAACACCTTCATCCCTCACAGACCTTGCACATTATGTCCTGTCATGGTAGGCACTGAACAAGCCTTACGATAAATAACTTGAGCCCAGAGTTCAAGGGGTGTTTAAAGGGTCCTCATAATATTCTAATGTATTTTACTATGTTTTACGGTCAAATATTATAAGAAACCCTTCCTAAGTGTAGCTAAGGGGTCATGTACCTGTCTGCAATTATTTTACAACTATACAATTCATTATAGTCACAAAAAGAGCAAGGTTTTACCAAGATTGTCCAATTGTCAGACTGCCCAGTTACAAGGGGTAAAAATGTTCAGGTAAGATACTACAACAAGGGAAACTTTGAACAGCAAATTATTAGTATTGGATACTGTCTTCATTAATGCCTCAATGCCAATGTATTTACCATAACAATGCCTTTGCTAGGAATGTCTATGGGGTGAGGCACAGGTGAAAATGTCAGAGAAGCATGTTAACGCAACAAAGAGTGTGAGAATCCTTATTCTGTCTCAGAAAAACAACAGTTTCTGTGACTTGAATTTGGGCCAACTATTCCAGAGAGATTTTTACTGTCTGTAGGTCTTACCTTGAAGAAGCAGTTCAACACAATTTCTAATTTACACAGTTTCCACTGATCACAGGTAGAGTTAATCAGCCAAGACATGTCTGGGGTCTGAATTAGGCTTTTTAGGCGTGAAACGTCTCGCACCTGAAACTCCATTCAGCTCTTCATTAAGGTGAAGCAGATTATTGCATATGGTTTAGTATGATTTACTGTGAGCTCTAAAAACGAGCAAATCTTTAGTGAACAAAGCCTTAATGATGCGGCTATTTCAGATAAAACGGAAATCCCTCGCGTTGATGATTCTAGCTCACCTTCCTTAGCTGACTGTTTAATTAGGGCATTCACCCTGTGATCAGAAAGCCATGGGTTCGAATCCCAAGACTGCTAGAGGCACATCTGAGGAGCCCTTGAGTGAGGTACCGCCCCCACACACTGCTCCCCGGGTTCCTGGCTGCCCGCTGCTCCACTTGGTGAAAGGGTTCAATTCTGTGCTGTTCACACTGTGTGTGTTCACCTGATGACAGAAGGGTCACTTCACTTGCACACTTTACACATGTTTGTGAACATGGTGATGTTTTGTTCACTCTCAATTGCCTTTTTGATGAGCAAAAGTTAAATTTGACCACTGGAGCTGTGTGTGACATGAAATGGTCACTTTTAACCAACGGTCATGTTTAGGGTCAGATATTTCTGTTGAACCAGAGTGTGTGTTATCTGCAGCCAAAGCACACTCCCGTCCCGGACATGCCTGTGCATTTCAAGCGTCAGCGAGGGCCGGCATCTTGAACACGCCCAGTAATTAAAAGAAGTAAAGCACACACAAACACACACACAAACACACACACACACACAAACACAAAGCGCAACCTGCTTACGCCGAGTTAATTTGCAGACACCAACAAAAATGGAAAACAGACAGCCAATGGGCCCTCCGACTCCTGCGCACATTAGAGCCAGTCAAGTGTGTCAAATCTAATTGGAATATATGAATGTTTCCTTTGTCTGTTGCCCCTAGCCCACTTGGCAATGAGCAGGAATCAGCTTGATACTGAATTTCCCTGGTTACAGTTTGAAGGGTAAAACCTGATGAAAAGCACTTTTTTTGTGTCTACGTGTTTGTGTGTGTGTGTGTGTGTGTGTGTGTATCTGTGTGTACGTGTGTATCTGTGTGTATATCTGTGTGTACGTGTGTGTGTGTATCTGTGTGTATGTGTGTGTGTGTATCTGTGTGTACGTGTGTGTGTGTGTGTGTGTGTGTGTGTGTGTGTGTGTGTGTATGTGTGTGTGTGTGTGTGTATGTGTGTGTGTGTG
>JBBJLR010000002.1:3435911-3450031 GCA_037577145.1 Brachypetersius gabonensis | reverse complement strand
CCCCCCCCCCCCCCCCCCCCCCCCCCCCCCCCCCCCCCCCCCCCCCCCCCCCCCCCCCCCCCCCCCCCCCCCTTCCCAACCCCCCTGCTGTTCGGTCATAAAAGTAGAAGTGGTGTCTTTGTGCTTATTTCGTTCTTTTTTCATGTTATATTGACTATAAAGGTAACTACTTTGGTCATGTGGCAAGTATGGTAAGTAAAGTTTTGATAGATTTGCATGTATATAACAATAAAGGTAACTCTTTTTAAGCTGAATGTGTCTTTGCAGATCGATCAAATATAGGATAAGTGAAATATCATGTAAATCTGCCATTTGGAAATGGGTTTTTTGTATCCCTTAATTGGGTTAAGCAGTTTTATCTGCATTTTAAATGTGAAATGAGGTGAAGACATACAACTATTGTTCTTATTTAGTCACGTTAAGTGTTAAATGACCTTTATTAGAACTCCCCTATCCCAATTATATTGTCAATAACTACTTGCCACACACTGATATGTTTAAAGGTTTTTTTTTTTAGCTGGATTCTACAAGCCAGATCACTGGGGAGCACTGTTGTGGAGCTTCTGAAATTTACAACCACAAATGTTTGGCGGAAACATGAATAAAAGGGCCGTCCACTGCACAGCCGTCCACTGCACAAGTTGAGAGATAAATCACTGAAGCCTTCCCGATAGGCCATGGATACAATGGGAGGAGAAGTGGGCCAGGCGTCAGTATTACTATTGCTGACAAAGGCTATCTCAGACAGCATTAAGCCACAGGGAGTCCCATTCACCTGGGGGGCATTGACAGCTGCTCACTGCCCCCTCCCTGCCCCCATTTACTGCCCCAATCCAATCTGAAACTTAGACCGGCATCTGAAACCCTTTTCCATTAACCCAGGGAAGGTGCACAGCTTGTGCAGATCTTTGACTTGGACGCTCTGCTCATGTTACATTTATCCATATGGCTTCTTGTGGCTTGCTGTAGGTATACAAACATGGGTTGAGGCTTTGCTGTCCTTAGGACCCCAAAATAGTCCCAGTTTTTGCTCTATCTGCATACGCTGATTTACCTTTGAGAAAAACTATAGGTCATGTGATGGGCCCTAAGGACTGGTTTAAAGAGCCTTGCACTATGGTTCTAGAGTAGCAACTAGCAACTACTAAATCTGGCAAAGAACAGATTAGTTAAAGCGGGTGTGTTTGAGAAGCAGAACCACTGGCCTGAATGATTCGTAAACTCAGGTTATGTGTTTGTCGTGTTGGTTTAGGGGCTCAGTTAAATATTTGGGAACAAGGCCATAGTCATGGAGTCAACACTCAGGGTAACCAAATGTGCTGCCAACAACACCAGCCCCCACCACACACACAGAAACGGAGAACTCTTTTATTGTCACTTAATTCTTTTAAAGTTTACTAAAACCTGTGTAGGAATAATACTTTGCAATTATGACACTTTACGTTTATGATAACATTTTCATCAATTGCTGCCCATTGTAACATAACACATTTGTGTGTATATACAGTATATAATGTGTGTGTGTGTGTGTGTGTGTGTGTGTGTGTGTGTGTGAAAAAATGTAATTATAGTAGATATTTATATAGAAATATGTACTATAATTATGGGTTTTTTTTCATATTTTATGCTTAAAGATGGCAGAAATCATGGCACTACAAAAATTCAAACCATGAGAAAAATGCTCTTTGTAAAAGTGTAAGGAGAAGCAAAAAGAATTTTGAGGGAACCTCAGACTTGTTTGCTGTGGTGAGTTCTGGCAGTGCTGAAGTGGGCAACACAGCAGCTAGAGTTAGTATAAGTTAGGGTATAGTTTACTAATTCTGATTCTGAAGTCAGTCTAGCCAGAGATTAACATGACTGAGTTAAACTTGTCTATGACTAAAGTAACCACCGCTATAACTGAGCCAAAATCAGCTAAAACTGAGTGAGTCCTAGCTGTGACTGTGCTAACTCCATTCATAACCTGGCTATGAATAAACTAATCTCAGAAATTAGTGAGCTAAACCTGGCTGTGACTGAGTTAATCCCAATTATATCGCAGTTAAACCTGGCTATGAATGAACTGCTCAGTTATGACTCAGTTAAAACCAACTATGACTGAGTTTTAAATTTAGGTATGACTGAGCTAAACCCTGCCTGCATGTCATGGAAACTAGAAAAATAAATTAAAAACACGCTGCTCATAAAATCAGGTCTACAATTGCAAAATTATCGCAGCCCATAAAAAAACAATGCAGTGAGTATAGGGTTAGTGCTTATTAAAAATAAATAGATTTTTTTGTCCAATTCTATATTTGTTTTTTGTAGAGGATGTGTACTTATTTTCACAAGTAATTTAACCGAGACACATGCAAACCCTTGTAGTGGACTGCAGATGTGGACATCCAAGTGGCCATATCGCCTGGAGGATGTGAGTTCAGTCCCTGGTCAGCCAAGAAATCATAGCTGAATCCTTTTTTCTCTTTGTGTCAGACGGTCCTTCCTCAACACCTTTCATTTAATTCATGATTCCAACCAATGCAGGACTGACATACCAGAATTGAGTTCTCCTTCAAGTGTGTTGAGCTGTCCAGTGATCTTGAATTAATAACAGTTGTGAAAGGTGTGGTGGTGCTTCATGTGAGTTAGTGGGTGGGAATGGCTCATGGCTTAATTGTGGAGAAACTGGTTTAGAAGTCCAAATAAATGCCATGGAACAGCCCTATTTGAATGCAATACATTTAGAATTAAATACATGTTCATTCTTTAGAGACAAGGGAGAGTGAGCATGTTTAGGGGTTAAAAATCCTTAAATCTTTAGTCCTCAATTGAAGACAATGTCCTTTTCCAGGCCAATGCTCAGGAACAGCCACCTTGGTAGAGTGGTGACTGATGGAAAAAGAGAGAGGGGGGAAAAAAGAGTGAGAGAGAGGTCATTAAAATCAGGTCTATTTTGGAACCACTGTAGCTCAAAAACCTCTAATGCAACTAATTTAGGTAGAAATGAAAGATGTTCAGCAGCCTTTGATACATCAAATCAAAAGGAGTTGAGGTCTCTGGTTTTTGGGTAAAGATGTGACAAGAGCCATATTGAAGCCAGATGGGAGGCTGCCTCTAGTTAAAGATCCGCTCATCAGTAGAATCAGAGCGATGGCGTTTCTCTGGATGACGCTCAAGAATGTCTTCATTTAATCTTCTGCATTCAGAGCAGCAGTTCTGTGGGTGGGCAACAAAAGCAGCAACAGAAAAGGTAATTGGATTGAATTAACATGTGGAAATTTTGGGCAAGAGGAAAAACATTAACTCAACTGAGGAGCTGAACTGGTGCCCTCCCAGCTTGTTGGACTGGTATGACCGGCAACGATGTGAAATCATTAATGGTGACCTGAACTGGGAATCAGAATGTATTTCTTTTCCTCAGAGTATTAGTTTTGGGAGTGAAAAAGAATTTTCAGTCTGGAAATTCATTGGGACACGATTTTATTTTCATGAAAATGCTTGAATCATAAAAAAGAGGGCATTTTGAAACCAAAATCAACTTTTACCACAAAAGTAAAAGAATAAAGAGCACCAGATCATCCTTCAGTTAAATCCATTTGGTTGGACAAATGTTCATTAGATGACACATCATACAGCCTGGAAGAAAACATAAAAAACAGCACAAATACAGTGTTGACCCACAAACAACCTCATTCGTGAAAAGTCAACAGCTCAAACAAACTGAAATAACAGAAATGGTTCATTTATAGCAGGCCCAAAAGTGAAAGCGAGAGAGTAAATTCGGTGTCAGAGGAACATGTCCAGCTGGGGGTGGAGGTGAAGACTGGCATTTTTGCTCAATGATAGTTGGGACGTGATGAGAGGGTGAGGAAAATCATACTATGACAATGCTGATTAATATAACTTGTCCCTGCCCCTTGTCCAAGGTGATATAGTTTAATATAGTTAAATTTTTTTTTTGACATTTTACATTTTGGTCTCAATCTTTTTGTCTTTTTTCAAAGATAGGATAAAGTATGATAATCTCCAGAGTAAGATTTCCTGTTTTGAATGTGATAAAAAAAATCCCATTCCATAGTGTGTCTTGTAAGTTGACGGAAAAGAAGAAAAAGAAGATCTTACAGCTGGGGACAGGCAGCATTTTCTTGCTGGTAAATGAAGAAGGAAGGCAGATAGCCAACATCATTGATAAAATGACCTTGACTGAAATAGGTGTCCTCAAAAATCTTCAAAACATGATGGTGGAAGGATTGGATTACTTAAATGATAAGGTACGCGAATGGAGAAGTTTTTGATCATCCATCCAAAGGAACAGATCTCAGAAACTGTACTCAGACCAAAGTGGAGAACTTTGAGGAAAGCTAGTGCATGAGGAAGAGACCATCCTTGATCACTTAGTCCATTTTTCACCATAATTCATGGTCCTCTAATACCAACCACTAAGTGAAGAACTACCATCTCCACTTAGGATCTCAAAGCACTCAAAGTAGTCAATGAAAACTGCTGCTTCTTATCACTGTGGTAAACAAAGTGTCAACTCTGGCACTCTTGCTTTCCACAATGTTTAAACTTGCGATGGCTTGACGGCAATTAGAAAACCGAGAGCCTGTAAAGAACTGGCAAGCACTTTGGCACAGTCCAATAAAATAAGATTAGAAACATTTACAGCTCTTCATATGTTAGAGAAGTCACTGTATAGGATTTTATGTGACATATTTGGACCAAGTTCCCCAGATGACGTTTACTGTGAGAAGGGGGCGGGGGGATGTGGAGCAGAAAGAAGCAACTGGAAACACTGGAGCAGTGTTTCCAGTTGAATCGTATGTAATTGGATCAGTACGGAACGGCTGATGAAAACGAAATGATCTGGTCTTTGTTATTGGGGTGTGTTCTTCTGGTGTTCTTCCAGCTTCTGCCTCGCATGGTGGCTCGTCGCACCGCATGCTACAAGTTCTCAGTACCAAAGGGGACTTTCCAGCCAACGCTGGAAAGGTGGTGGTTTTTCATAGAATGCATATGTAATGTAGGCACAATGCATATTTAATATCATGTATGTAACAGTCTGTTCTTCATACATAGACATATTTAGCTAGTCATCAGATGGCTAGAAATTCACACTGTTTCCTCAAAACATCTATGGAACTTAACGTTGGAGAAAGAGCTGGGTTGTTTGGATCTTAGTTCAGGAGCGAAATGCTTGTGTAGCTTAGCTTTACATATCCATATCATTGCTGGGACAATTGCCTTTCTTGAGTTTTATCATTTGAAAGTGCAAGACATGCTTCTCATCGTATTCAAGTGTCATTACAATGTAATTATCTTACATTGAAACATGACTTTTTTTAGAAAGTTTCTCTGGATGGTGTCAGTCATCAATTATGATGTTTCCTTCTTTCTGATGTTTGAATTTTTTGATGGCACTTTTTGAAACAGATCCTAGAGGTTCATTACATAGATGAACATAGATTTAAGTCTCAAATGAAAACAGAGAAAGGGCAACTGAGTATGGTTGGTGTATTTTCTATCTGTTGAGTAATTTCTTAACTTTTGGACAAACATTACAAACACTTTATTCTAGATCCTCTCTCTTTGCGAAGAAAGCAGAGCACATGCAAAAATGCTACAAGTCAAAGAGATAATATGAGTCAACGAGCACAACGAGTAAAAGAGATGATAAACGATACAAAGATAAGAGATGAAGTGCTTCATTTTGCTGAGAAATGGCAAGTGTTCCTTTTAATCATGGGCTGAATAGTAATTAGGTGGGAGCAAGAGAAAGATTTGGGCATCTGTAGAAGGGTTACAGTCAAGAATCTATCGCCTGCTCTGAAAAGAGCACAAGGAGGGCCGTTCAGATGTCTGTCCGGACCTCAATAAAGGCTAGAAACAGGAGGCAAATTGACCCCTCGGGCCAAAGAATGCTAGAATACAGCCAGACAAAGGCAGCATTTCTTTACACCGAAAAACAACTCGCTGCTCTTCGCCAAGGGGGGATTTCTCCAACTGAGAATAATAACAAATCACACATTTTTAAAATGAAGCATGTAGACTTATCTAGCCTTATTCATTACTTTGCGAGTTGTAGAGGTCAAATCATGCATTATTACTACAATTTCTCAGGCTAAATTTGTAAGCTCTGGATCTACGTGCTCCAATACAGCGGTGGCCACCGCCATAATGCCACCTCTGTTCGCCGAGCATGAGGCGAAGCGTAATTGTGCAGAGGAATGTATGACAAACTGCCGTCCACAAAGAGCCCCTCTCTAACGGCTGACAGTTCTGCCCATATTTTTAGAATACTGTCCTGATAATGAGAATTCATCTGCCCACGTGTTGCTAAGCCACCAAGTGTAAGCTTGTCTTTGTTCTGGATTATAATAAAGAAAAAGTCTTTAGGAATCTACCTTGAGCGCTAGAAATCACAGGTCTAAGACAGACTGGGTAAAAAATACAAAACAATAGATTGTTTAACCTATGTCTTAATTTGAAAGTCCAGCCAAAGACATTTCATGTAAAAGAGGCATGTGAACATATAATGGAAAATCTTGAATGAATAATTTTTGGTCATTTATTTAATGCTAAATAGCTCAAGAAACAAGAAATTTTTGACAAAAAGAGTCATTAACTATCATTAATTTGAAATCAGAATTACTGTATAATATCTTTATGTGTTACATTATGTTATATTAACAGTATTTTACAGTTCATTGAAATATATTATCTATCACCACTGACATCATTACATTGCATAAGAGGAAGGGACCACTTGTTGGACAGTGTCCAGTCCAGTTCTGCTTTAGATTCAATCAGTTTAACTCCCAGCAACTCATAATTTTTCTTCTTTATTTTTGCAATCAAAACACAACAAAAAGGGAATGTGATGGTTTAAGGATGGCAACAGAATTTTCCTTTGTATTGGTAAAGTCATAGATCAAATGTTATTCAAAGAATATTCAGTCATCTTTGACTGGTTTGTGATTACATTGTATTTATAAACCACCAGCATAGATAATAGCAACATAGGTAACATGACTGATTTGCATAGCTCTCCTCTATTGTAAAATTATGAGTAGATCATATGGAGGGGACATTAGGAAATTGCTTAAATTGTGTGATAAATTTCATTTTATTTTCACAAAAATGCAAAATGAAGTCAGTTAAGCTGAGGACCGATATGCCAGGCGGGAAGCAGTGAGCCAAAAATGCAGAATTTTTTTTTTCTGGTTGCTGTAGACGATCTGCTTAAAGTTTCTTTGGTTTTCCGGCTGTAACTGTGGCTAGTGATTGTTTTCATACTGTTCTGTGTAGCTTCTGCAGTTTGCACTAGAACTGGGGTGGCGGAGTGGGGGGCACATTCCTCTAAGCTATAGTTTTGGGGCTGATTAATGATCCAATGACCCAAAAAGCAAATTGAGAGCAAATAATCATGTTTATGGCATTTATTAATGTAACGATTTTGCAGTGTGTTAAAAACTGAGATACGTGTGTTTTTTGGGCACAGTGACAAAATGTAAATGCACTCAGTGTTTGGAATAGACTTCATCATGAAGGGTGCTTCCACATTCTGCCTGTATTGATTTATGAGTTGATCAGGAGGAACCCTGGAACATGCTGAGCACATCCTGTGATTCTTTTATCTCCCTCGAAAAAATCAGTCATGCTTTCTGAACTTCTCTTTGAACCCCATAAAAATGTGAGCGACAGCTCTTTCCCTGACGGTGACCAATGAGAGAGACAAAAACAACAACATGAGCATCAAGTGACTATGAGTGGAAGTTCTCCTATTCGTAATGGGGGAATATCAGCCCTGTTCCTCGTAATCGGTTTTATCACTGCTGCTTGGCCACTGTCCCACGGCGTCTCAGGGAGGGACGAGCACGTCCCCCCAGGCGAGTGAAGCAGGGCTACGGTGCAGGACTTTCCAGCAAAGGCAGCAGGGAGAAAGGCATGAAGCGGCACATTGTGTGATCGCCACAATGGACACTCTGTCGCCACCATCTCCACTAATTTGATTTGCCTGCGAGGTAGTGCAGAAATTCCCCAAGAATTCCTGTGATGAGTAGCTGCCCCCGGTGCTGGGGAGGAAGCGGAGTGAATGTGTGAGCATGTGAGTAAATGACTGAAGGAGAGCGCAGGAGTGAATGAGTGCATACGAGTGCTAACATGCATACATGAGTGTTGTGTTTATATGGGAGTGAATGAGTGTGTTTTAAATTGAATGATTGCTTATAGGCCTGCCCTCTTTCAGTGACATTCTTAATACTTCCAACATGGACTCCAGGCAAGTCTGAGGAATCTGTGGACTTTCCCTGGATGTTCTCAGTCTCAAAGCTGCAGTATTAAAAAATTATTTTAAAGAACTCGTTAAGAACTCGTTTCTTTGCACTTTTTTTTTTTTTTTTACCTGTCATGTCTGGCATCTTGGCAAACAGATTATAACAGATTATTATTTGCTTTGCCAAGTGGGGCTTGAAAGTGTATTATATATACATATATATATATATATATATATGCACAAAGCAAGGTCTGTAAAGACATTGATGAGCGAGTTTGCTGTGGAAGAACTTGACCATGTGTGTGTGTGTGTGTGTGTGTGTGTGTGTGTGTGTGTGTGTTTGTGTGAGTATATTGTTCAATGCATTTCAGGCAAAGTTTTAGAACTGGTATAATATAAACCCACCAATTATACATGGTGTGAAATCACTAATCTGTAAAAATACTGAAACAGAGCAATGCATCAAGTGTTATACCAAGCAGATCATTATGAGATCAAACCTCTGAGGTCAAACAGTACTTAATGGCAATATGACTAATCATATGGTTTATCAAATGGTACAATCTGATCTTGGAATTGGTGTATGTGTGTGTGTGTGTGTGTATTTTTACACAAAGTGGTTCAGTGTTGCCATGCAAAATGCCAATAAAGAAAACCTCCTTTCAGCCCAAGCTTTCTGCCGGGCTCTTAATCATTGGCATCAGTCACACTTTTGAGTGTGAAGTATTGAAGCCTTGCCTAATCATATTCCCAAGAAAACTAACTTCGTTTTGGAAATTATTCATAACCATGCTCCAAAGTATTTAGTCCATTAAAAGATCGAATGAAATTGTGAATGCGAGGTAGTTTGAAAAAACAATGAACAGGTTTTGTCCAATACAGTAGACACCTGTGTTGTGACCATGAGCTTCATTCTCTCACTCATTTTATTTTTTTTATTCAATTTGCAAAAATAAAGAGCAAGTGAGTCTAGAAAATACCACCAGAAATACATCTGAAATCCATTTGAGGTGCTTATTTACTTCAGGAAACATGTGCATCCTCCAAAATATGGACTACCTCATGAAGGAACTGTGTTTGAGCCACCTCCATATAGCCCAGTCCATACAACCTTAAGTTCATTGCAAGGTATTTAGCATCCAGGCCTCACCATTCGTCCTTACAGAAGACTTCCAGTCGAGTTCATTTGGTTCTTGCTCAGTTCACCATGGAAATGGTGACAGTGGGCTCACACAACAGAACATTGTTTGGAAGAAACCATGGCGTATTAGGATTTCAAGCCTCCATCTCCCATATGAATAAACCATTGGTTCCCAAAGCTCTAATATCTTCCCTCCTTGTGTCTTTAAAGGCAGCGTGAAATATTGGCCACACATGTCTGTCCATCCTGGAAGTCTGTCCGTCCTGGGACATTAGCAACAAGAGGTTTTTTGCAGGTTGTAATAATTTATCTGACGCATGTAACTGATAATGTTCAATTTCGCCTTTTTTATTACCATTTACCTTTTAAACAGAAGAACTGGGGTGGATAAACACTTATACACTAACACACACACACACACACACACACACACACACACACACACACACACACACACAGTCCTACTGGTGTTCAAACACTAACAATGGCCATATTTAATGACTGGGGGGAAAAAATGATTATGATTTTCAAGCCTGAGAAGATTTCTCTGCACTTGATTTGAAATCTTCAGCAACCAGGTTACTAAAATTGTGATTTTGTTTTAAAAACAATTGTATTTTTGTCCACTTCTTTTTCTGACCACAGCATTTTGTGTATATAGAATTGTGTAATCAATACTAAGCATTTAAGTATTTCTGGAGATTTAAAATTTTTTATTTGCCTATAGTTCATATCATTCTTGGTTGTGTGACTCTGTGTATCTGTGCAGTCGTAGCACAAACAATTTCCTTCAATATCAATGAAGTTTTTTGATTTTCATTTTGGATTTCTGGATGTGCTGCTCAGTTTGTCCAGTCACTTTTTTTTTTTCATTGTCCAGGGGTAATGCATCACATGTAGCTTGAAAAGCTAAAACCTTTAGCATACATTTTGAAAAAAAGGACTGTTTTTACAGTGACTTATATTAAAAGATTCTAACTTTTCATTAAAGCTTTGAAAGCCTCTGTAAATTAATAGTAGAGCCGGTTAACTGATAAAATCTGCTGACCACTTGAGAAATAAAGAGATTTGCCCTGCAGTGTGAACAAAGCCATAAGCACTTTCTAATACAGATGACTCCTCTTTGGAATTACAGATCAAAAGCAGTCTTAAGGTCTTAAGGTTTCCTCACCCACACGAGGAGTTCCAGCCCAGACCTTGGACCAAACATTGAGAATATGGATGAACAAAAAAGCCCTTGTTTGTGTTATCTGGAGAGGCTGAGTGATGTAATCTAGGGTTATCATTTATACTTATTTCTAGTTAGCCCCATGGCCAGAGGCCAAGTCCTGTACGTCAAAGACAAACTGTCTTTTCATCTCAATTTGTAAAATGACCGTGCCACATCGGCCTTTTTGTGTTGATTCAGCAACGGGCAGATTCGGGCCATGTCAGTGGCCAGGAAACTCATCAGGTCATTTGTAAAGGTCCCGATGGGCAAGGCTTTCTACTGGAATTTGTCAAACTTTTGATTAGTAATCATACTGAATTAAACTGAGGTCTCCTGATGACTAAATGTGCATGACTCATATGGTTTATTTAAACAGGCCTCTGCAGATTATTAAGGCTCCTTTAATTGTTAACAAACTATCTGATGAAAGTAGGTTGATTATCAAAAGCATTAGGGTTATTTGTAGGTTTAGGCTTTCTGTTAGAGTTTAGGCTTAGAATTAATAGGATCTATTACATTCAACTTCAGGTTCAATTGCCTTTAACAGATATTTATCTGAATGTTAGTTTACAACTAACAGCTCCTTATATGGAAGTTCCCCTTGATTGTGTTGATGCTCGAGGTGTAAGACGTCATGCTGAGCTTTGTTCGGTGTTCCTTTGTCACGGAGAACAAAAGTTATTTTAATTTAAATAATATAACGATAATAATAGTCTCAGCCTGAGTGGGGAAAATCAGCAGAGGGAGGGGGTCTGGAGAGTGGCTGAGCAGCGGCGTGCCCAGAGAAAGAGCAGCAAACATTGAATGTGTAAGAAAACAAGCACTGGTTTTAGATTGTTTTACAATTTTATTTGTTGAAATCATATTGTACTAATATGCTCTGAATTCTAAGGGCTAAGGATAAGGTAAGGCTGCAAACCATCTGCAGGGACCACTCAACTGTTGCTGATATTTGTATGTATCTATATATATCTGGCATGTTAGTTAGGTAGCTGTCTAGTTATCTGTCCGCTATGCCTTATTTCCCCACATGGTGCTTGATCAACTACACTGCTGGGAAGGTCACGCTGCTTAAAAATGTAGCAATCTAAACAGTGTCTTCTGCATCAGAGACACAGGATACAATTGAATAATGTACAATTTGTTATCCCTAAAGCGCATATTACCCTATCTTCAGTTTTATTAGCCCATGTCTTAGATGTTTGGCCCTAAAATGCAAGTTGGGGACCTTTTTGTCTAATCATTTTTATAATTGCAAAAATGCCTTTGCTAAAATGAATGTTTTGGTTTGGCTTAATGAAAGGTCTGTTCCAATTACATGATACAGAATGCATTAAAATGTACATTTCATTCATGTGTCTTTTGGAAAATAGCTTGACAAAAACAATACATTCACTATCATCACAGTACATGGAAATGTAGTTGGGCAACAGTTGCAAAGGTTGACTGGTTAGTTGGTTGATTTGTTGATTGACTGATTCATCTAGCTAGCTGACTAACAAGTATGCAACCATGAGAAGGACTGGTAGGATTAACTAACTGCCTGAGAGTCTGTTCGATTGATTGATTCATCTAAATACCTGCCTACCATCCCACACTCACACTGAATGATAGTAGTGTTCAGACATTTGGGACTGTAGTCTTCCACTGCTGTGTACTGAATAAAAGAAATTTATTTGTTCTATTATTTATTTTAGTGTTTCATCATGTTATGTGAGGATTGTTTTCTGCTTGGCCTACATTCAAATGTACCTAACTATGACTTACTAGGCCAGCCCAATACGCTTCACAGTACAACTCTGTCATAAACATACTGAACTGGTTACATGCATGACGATGAGAAGTATATATATTTTTTGTCAGGGACACCACTCATAAGGTTCAAGCCCAAGCTCCCTCTCCAGGTTTCCATTAGCTAAAGGTGGAATTGCCTGCAGCTGCGGCCAGCCCTCTTACCTAATGCCGTTGAGTGTCCCGAGAGGAAGATGCCACTGATGAAACCGTCTGAGGGCGGGGTTTGCTGCGGCTGGCCCAGCGCACGACAGCTGACAGTGAAAATAAACTGAGCGAGTCCATCGTTCCTGAGCGGCCAGGCTAATTAATGAGCCCTGCCAGTCATGTGTGAATATACATGTATGCAAACGTCCTAAATATTTGAATAAGTTTGTTTTATGACATTCCCGAGGAGAGGTTTAAATTATGTGACCTAATCAAGCTTGTCATGTTTTAGAGTAATTGAACACAGACTGCTAATGAATCCTCACTTGTTTTCACACATTCCCTTTAGGGCTGTGTAGTTTTACAGGTTTGTCACATTGTTGTTGTCTCACATAAAAAATAGCAGGAAAAATGAGAACACGTCCTGAAGAGAACAGACCTTGTATTTTAGTGATTACTGTTTATTTGTTCGTGAACATGGATAAAAAAAAAAACAAAAAAACAAAACATGTAGCCAAGGTTATGGGAGAATACTGTTTTAACGAGCTATCAAGTGAAAGTGAAAAAAAAAAGTGACAGTCATACGTGAAAACACCACAACACACAGCGTGAACAGCACAAAATACTTCCTCTGCATTTAACCCAGTCACCAAGTGAAGCTACGAACATAGTGCCCGGGGAGCAGTGTGTGGGGATGGTACCTTGCTCAGGGTACCTCAGAGGAGCCCAAGACCTCCGGGTTTGGTCTTGGGAATCGAACCCGGACTTCCTGATTACAGGGCAAACACCTTAACCACTAGGCCACCAGCTGCCCATCACTAGGCCACCAGCTGCCCATCACTAGGCCACCAGCTGCCCATGAAATAGTTTAAAGGACAGTCTACCCAACCAGTGGATATCAAACATGTTACATATTCTTTCATCTTGTTTCTTGTTTTATTTGACATAATATAGTTTATGTTGTATTACATATTATAGGTATATTATAGTGATTAATAGTTAACAACACTCTATGTTATACCACTTTCTATATCATTTTAAAATCATCAATAATGTTATAGACTGAAAACAGTGATACACTACTGAGCACAGTAGTGTAGTGGCACTGTAGGCTGACACCAGGTCAGTTTGGAGCAGAAGGAAGGGCAGGTCTGAGGTATTCTGCAGTGTGTTCAGCTTGTTTCTGTTAGTACCTGTTTAAATCTGGGAGCACAGCCAGGCGCTGCGTTCCTGCCCCGCTGTCCCAGGCCCGTAGCCCATAAAGCTGTCAGTGCTCGTGTAGTCGGGCCACCTTTGCCACAGTTTAAGTCAGCAAATTTCCTCCATCTCACCTCACTGGCTTACTCACCCGGCCCTAAAAAACAAAAGAGCTTTCATGTTTGGCAGAAGCGTGAAGTGCAATGTATTACATGTGGTGTAATTTATTACTGGGCTTGTCATTAGGAGGGAGGGAATTTGTCATGTGTGGTGTCCATCAGGTATTAAGAAGTAATATGTACATCTCTCTCACTCTCTCTCTCTCTCTCTCTCTCTCTCTCTCTCTCTCTCTCTCTCTCTCTCTCTCTCTCTCTCTCTCT
>JBBJLR010000002.1:3421208-3435811 GCA_037577145.1 Brachypetersius gabonensis | reverse complement strand
TTTAGGAATCAAACTTAATGGATATACTGATTCATTGTAAGCGATTCAAAAGGAATAAATGTAAATCGCTCCAACAGTTCCTAATTTCACTCACACCACACCTTTACTAAGGAACCCCCACTGGCTCCCTGTGGTGCTCGTGTTCAGTTCAAAACCTTAACGCTTGCTTTTGAGGCCAAAAACTGACATGTACCACCAAACATAACAACATTGATCGTCTCAAGCCTCCGCCACTCAAGAGAAGAGGGAAACATGCGTCAAGACTCTTCTCAGTCTTGCCCCCCAGTGGTGGAATGAACTCCCTCTTCCAATCCCACCTCTTCAAGGAGCACCTCGCCGACTACCTACCTCTGTATTCTACTGCTTACTAAAAAATAAAACCTCTTCCTTTCTCTTCTCTTGACCTCTCTGACTTCTCTATGGGTTATGTTGTTCTGGTATTGTTTGGCAGGTGTTGGTATTATTTGACAGATGTTGTATAGTTGCACCGAATGTGCAGTATCTCATTTTTTACAAATAAATCTGGATAAGAGTGTCAGCCAAATGCCATAAATGTGAATGTAAAAACAATAATCAGAAGATGATAAGAGAATAAGAGGGAGCTGGAAGTGTGAGGTGGTATGTGTACAGAATAAAGCAACACAAATCACAAAAACTAAACAAAGTGCAGATTCAAGCCATATTTTAGGCACTTTTAGACCAGGTTCAAATTAGGTCTCTGGACTTTGGCCAGTCAGTTTGTATTTTATGTTTATTTTGTCACTTAAGGGGTGTTGTGTTGAATTTTTTGTGTTTTTGAGTGTTGTTACTATGACAAATAGTCAGGATTGTACAATTGGATTTTGATGCTCGTATTGAAATCTTAAAATCAGATTCATGAAACAAATTAAATTTGCCCTGAAGTAAATTAAAGGGCACTGGTGGAACTCTGGGTGTCTTTAGCAAATCAAGAAAGAGAAAAGATTGGCGCCTCAAATGAGTGGCAACTCTGCTCATATCTGAGCTTCTTTCTTATTTTCCTTTTTTATTCTTGTAACTTTTTTACTCAATTTAAATCTGACACCATGCATTACAATTTTGTGCTAGTCCTGGTCACTTTTGTCTGGCATTTTTTACGTTTTTCACCCGTGTGTGGCTGCGGGCAGGCAGGACGAGGGAGAGTTGTAAGAGGAAAGGAGGGGGACTGGCAATGTTTGTGAATGACAGATGGTGTAACCTTAGGCATATAACTGTAAAAGAGCAACTTTACAGCAGAGACACTGAGCTGTTAGCCGTCAGTATGCGATCATACTACCTCCCCATGGAACTCTCGCATGTTATCGCAATAACGGCGTGTGTCCCTCCCTTGGTCAACATGGAGGCAGCCTGTGACTCTCTCCACTCTGTGGTCAGCAGACTGCAAACACGATTTCCACAAGCCCTGTTTTTAACATGAGGGGACTATAACCATGCATCCACTTTCACCCAGTATGTGACATGCCCCACCAGAGACAATAAAACACCGGACTCACTGTGTGCTAATACCAAAGAGACATACAGTTCATCACCTCTCCCTCGCAGGGAAGAGCAGATCACAACCTGGTGCACCTTTTCCGTATGTATGATGGAGCCACAAGTTACCCACACAGTGCAGAGATGGTCAGAGGAGAGTGGGGAGGTCTTTAAAGGACTTTTCTGAGACTACTGTGTGGGATATGCTTTGTGATGATCATACACAACATTTCTGTAGAGGGAGAAGAGCGGTGGGGAAAGGACACACTCCTGTGCAGCATCAGTGCTGATTGTCTGAGTTCCAGATCTGACGTCCCTCAGACGCACATGCTGACTCCTGTTCGTCAGGAAGCTAGAGATCCACTGACATATGGTGGGAGATACAGTGAGCTGAGAGAGTTTGGCGGTGTGGATTTCAGGTATGATGGTGTTAAATGCTGAGCTGAAGTCCACAAACAGGATCCTGGAATAGGTCCCTGTGTGGTCATGGTGTTGCAGGGTGAAGTGCAGCCCCATGTTTACTGTGTCATCCACTGACCTGTTTGCCCTGTAGGCAAACTGCAGGGGGTCCAGCTGGTGGCCTGTGATGTTTTTGAGGTGGGTCAGCACAAGGTGTTCAAAGGACTTCATGGCGACCAGTCTGTAATGATTTAGTCCAGGAATGAAAGGTTTTTTGGGGACTAGGATGATGGTGGAGCTTTTGAAGCATGAGGGGACTTTGCACAGCTCCAGTGATCTGTTGAATATTTGTGTGAAGATTGATGCTAGGCAAGAAGGTGTTACACCATTTCTTCACTGTTCTGATTGCAGACTTTGCAGACTTTTGTTTGTAAGTGGGAATGAGGCAACATTCAAAACAAAACAGGCAATGATCAGCGCGACCAAGAGCTGCCCCAGGGACCGATGCCCCTTTAAGAACTGTGTAGCAGTGATCCAGTGTGTTATTGTCTCTGGTGTTTCTGTTGCCTAACAGACAACAGTTCCTCTTTGCTGAAAATTATCTGATTTGCATGGTGAGTTTTCACGAAAATAAACAAAAACACAAGTAAGAGAGAGCATTTTACCGATGCTGCCATCAATCAGGAATCAAACGGTGAGCAATATTTATTTATATAAAGAAAATTCCAGATGAGATTCTCAATCAAGGGCAGTTTACCACTTAATTATTATGAACAGAAATGACAACAACAAAACAAGGGTCACACAGAAACACAAGATAATCCAAAAGGTTTAAACAATGACACAAACAAGGCAAGATGACTAGTAACACTCACAGAGATTCCACAATGACTAAAAGCATTGTTTTACAGGAAGAATGCTGTACTGTTTTTCCAGTTTATCTCATTCCAGTAACTGTGATTCTGATGCACAATTCTCTCCTCACAGTTTATGTCCTAAAAGGGCTATGACCAGGCAGGCAAGGTGAGGCACAACCTACCGGACCAGGCCGGCTCTTTACATGCTGGTGGGCTTGGAGTTGTCCCGACCTGGACCACACGCTAGAGTCACCAGTGGGTGGGACCACTCCAGTCGGCACCAGTGGGGGGGGGGGGGGGGGGGGCACCATGGTGAGAACAGGGCCACAGTACAATTTGGGGCCAATCGGGGAGCTGGTCCCGGTTGGAGAGAGCCCATCACCTTCAACATCCCATGTCGTTCCCTTGTACCCAACACTACATTACTCATAACACTAGGACCGGAGAGTGCCTCTCCATCCATTAATTGCTTAATAGACATCCATGCCACTTGGGGTCGTCTGGGGTAGATGAGACTCCTTGTCTGCCAGCAGCAGTTCCCCTCATTTTAATGCAGTCATACATACAACCCATATTACACTAGAGCCTTGTGGAACATGGTACCGGGGACTCCGCCGTCTGCCAGCGCTGGGGCCACACATTTAACTGCAGCCACACATTAAATGCATCTTAGACACTCTCACACACTACACTTTCAAGCAGGTACATACACACACTCACCAGAGGCAGGGGGGATATAGGCCAAAGTGCACCACCTACACCTCCGTCCCCAATCCTACAGGAGCAGCACGGCCTGCGAAGAGGGGCCTACTGGGAAGTCCAGGGAAAAGATCAGGCCCGGGCTGTTATGTGAGATCTTGGCGGGAAGAGCCGTGTCCCTTCAGGGGGGGTCGGCCGGAGGGAGGCCTCAACCCTGCTGTAACAGGATAGGGCCCTGATGGATGGTCTGGGCATTTCTGAGACACTCCGGACCCGTCTGGAGGGTCAGTCTGGACCAAACCAGGGGACCTCCTTCACTTAGGTCACCTGGGGTCCATGCCCCGGTGGGGGAGGGCTCTATCTACGGGCCTTTCTCTTATCGTCCTGCGGGGCTGGTGGGGTAACAGGCCCCGCAGCCCTGGACTTGACCTGCACCGTGTGAGCAGTTGCTGGGGGTCTAGGAGATTCCTGAGCCGTTGGGTCAGCTTTGTCTCTCTCTCTCTCTCTCTCTCTCTCTCTCTCTCTCTCTCTCTCTCTCTCTCTCTCTCTCTCTCTCTCTCTCTATTTCGCTCTCTCTCTTTCTCTTTCTTTCTCTCTCTCTCTCTCTACATACATATATATATATATATATTTGTATGAAAAGGTAAACATTAATGAAGACTCATAGACTTGCATTTTTATGATTATGAAAAATAAACAGTCAATTGCTAAAACGACAGCTTTGTCAGCAAATAAATGCACTAATTTGCATCAACAAGCGTTAAGCAGAATGAGATCTTTCACATTATTGACACGTTTATTTTACTGGGAGTAATAGGGTTTTGCTGCAGAGGAGCAAATTCATTTATGCCACCTCAGATGTTTTATTCAGCGATAAGCTGTTGGATTGAGTTAATTGGCTTGTGGTAAGTGTGCGCTGAGTTTTGATCAGTGTTAAATAATTTCCCATGGGTCAAGGTCTGGTGTGGGGTACTAGTATGGCATGACATGAAATACAAAACAAGACTTCGCCTGCTTCCATACTTAAAATGGCCTGACACCAAAACTAAGGTCAAAAACCCTGATAGAGTGATGCTAAAATTACATATTTCAAACAGCAACTCCAGTGAAGTCTCATCACTGGAGCAACTATGGTTTGATGGGCAAAGAAACTTGCATTTCTCCAAAGACTTGTAGTTTCTGCATTGCGTCGAGTGATGCAAACAAATCCTGAAGCAAGACACAGCTAATACCCAACTTAACTGTGTAAAATAGGTAAAAAGCCATGTAATAAATAGAGATACCAGTCATAGAAAGTTCCCTTTCAGGTTCTTTCAACTTTTGAAGCTGTTTCAGCGTATTTTGTAATGTTATTACTCATGTTCTGACCAATTTTAGTTTCATATTTCCAAACTCCAGTCCCAGAGGCTAATCTGCACTGTGTTTTCCCAGCACCCGAGTCACATAATTAGCCCATGAGCAAGTCCTTCAGCTGAATCAGATACGTTATTTCAGTAACGCTGTAAAGGTGAACTATGAGCCCAGTGCTCTTGTGGGAAATTTGACCATTCTTCAGGAAGAACATGTTGGAAGGCCCGAGTTAAGCACTTCCTTCAGCTTTCCCAAAAGAGAAGACCAACTTTATGGAGGACAAAAGATAATTAACCTGATGTTAACTCCCTCTGCCAGATGAAACGTCTTTTTTTTTTCTTTTTTGTTTGTGTGCGGGGTGTGCATGTAGTTATCAGTAGTAATCATCATAACTATAAGCTTTGGTTGAGACCTGTGGACATTAAACTGTAGTTCTACACATTGTGCAAAATACCTTGTAGCAATTACGGGTTCTCCTCCTGCACAGTTTTTGTCTATAGGGGTGTTTTATCTCTTGAGGCTCAATTAGGGTCCCCCTAAGATCCCCCCATATTTCACATCCTGGTTCATTATCATACCATTGCTGAAAGTTTTGGTTTCTTCTTAGTAATATTTAATATTTGATGTACATTCTTAAAAAAATATAAGTGCCAAAAGGGTTCTCTGGAGTGATGCCATAGGAGCATCACATCAGGTTCTGTTGAGAACCTTTCAACTGATGTTTTTTTAATGGACCCATTCCTGTAAATGAGATGTTCATAGCATTTAAAGAATTCAAAGAACATAAAAGTGCCATTTCAACTAAAGATATTTCCTGGAACTATTTTTCCAAGCAGGGGTTTATAAACCAACCACCGAAAGGCTCTGCATGGAACCAAACCTGAGCCCTAAACTGAACGATTCTTTAGGGAACCAGGTTCTTGTATAGCGCCAAGAATCTTTTTGCCAGTAGTGTGTATAATGGGTACTCTAATAACAGGAAGCGAAGGCTCGTGGCCCTCACTGAACTGGGAACAGGCCTTTCACAGTGGTCACTCTGACACTAGTCATTTCCTTTTCAGAGAATATATGGCTAGTCATGTGACCGCCATTCAGCCAGCATTATCCAATGATATCCAGAACGTTAGGTTTTCTTCTCTTATCTGAAACAACTCCCCGTGTTTTTAGTCAGTTTTAACTCCTTTATGATCTAATTTTTACATTAATTTGCCCACAATCACAAATTCATCTTCACTTGGACCTGAGGGGTTCCAAGGTATTCTGCACTGTGTGTTCTGACCCCTTTGTGTCAGAAAAACATGAGCTTCATCAGCAGTTTGTGCTCCAGCAGCTCTTCAGGATAAGTTTCACTGCATGTTGTACTTGCATGTGACAAATAAAGAATTTTGAATCCTGAATCTGACAAGTGTAGCTCTCACTTCGCATGTGTATCAATAAGGGGTGGGCATAGATTATTTTTTTTAATCTAGATTAATCTCACTGTAATCTTGAAAATGGCTCATTTGAATTCTGCTGAAGGTCTGAAGCACCCCTCCAAAATGATCCCAAGCCACCCTAAATATATAGTCATTATTCTACTATTTTTAAATTATATTTATTGGTTGTTAATGTGCCTCCTATTTCTAGCAGCTCATGATTCTTTATGTATTGGAACCTGTGCTTTATTCATTGGCCACTGAGCCCAGTTTTATGGGTTTTGGAACCGGTTCAGAGTTGGCACCAAGACCTAATGTTCCTCTAGGATCTGAACCCAACAGCAATTAAACAAACTCTCTACTCTTCCAGGTGAGGATAAAGTCACCAAACCCTACCAGGATGTGAACAAGAACAATAGCTTAATTTGCCTTTTCGATGCTTAAGATAGGTCATCATATCAAGAAAGGGGAATCCATTGGTTCCCTTACTGACCCACTAATAATTGTCATTTCATTTTTAGCAGCTTGAATCGTCTACTTTGACTCAGAATGTAGCTTGGTCACTATTCATACTATTTTGACCTAGTGTTAAATGATCTTGGATTATCTGCATGGCACATCAATGCATTTTAGCCAGACAGTGTAGTTTATGAACCCAAAGTTAAGCAGAAAAAGAAAGAGAGAAAGAGAAAGAGAGAGTCCTTGTGGAAGTTCCAGATACAGATAACACACAGGCGTCCCTATTCAGCGCAGCACATTTCAGTGGAGTCATCTGTTTGGCAGAAAACAGCCTTTTTGTGTGTCAGGAGAAAAAAGGGACATTTCAGAGGGATCCTAGCCATTATGGACTACCAAAACACATCCATCTTTGTGCCGGGTGCCTAGACCACTTGATGGGACCAGGGGAAACATGGCCGTGCACAACATGAGTGTCGGATACACTGTTGGAAGAAGAAAATTATGTCAGTTTAATTTTTTTTTGTACTCAGAAGCCGATGCACTTTCAGAACCAATGTAAACCTCTCAAACTGTTCAGAAGATGCATAATTTGTTTTAAAGGCATGGACCTAATCATTTGTTTTTGAAATCTTGTGAGAAGGTCATGATGTTCAACACTATCACAAACAAATTTTTGCTTCAATCACATATCTTCATGATTAGCTTGATTATCCTTCATTAATTTATTATTAATAATTCTGTTAAATGTTATTCCTTTGTTTATACTGCTGTTATTATTGCAGTAATAATAAAATTATATATATATATAATATATATGTATGTATATACACAGTAACCCACTACATATACGCGGATCAGCAGCCACAATTTCAGTCTCACTCAGATTTTTTCTGAGAACCAAACTAATCACTTTTCTGAGACCCCGCCCCCCAGCACATGCTCAGAAATAACAGATATCCTCTGCATTTTTTTGCTTTAGTGACGTCCAGGCCTCGTCCGCCACGGCCCCTTGTTTACACTTTTTTTTTTACGCAACACAATAACGCATTTTTTCACTATATAAGGGTGCTTTTGGAACATAACTTTAGCTGGTGTTACTGTATTTATATATATATATATATATATATATATATATTGTAAACTTGATGGGGCAGAGGGTTCTTACACAGGTAGGAGAGCATCTTGCCCTGTTTATATCCCCTTTTAATGTTTTGCTTGTGCCATAAAAACAATATTGCCTACTTTATATTCTCTAACTTTGTATATGTTTAGGCTGCACCACCCTGTATGTGCTAACCCCCCACCCTACTTCTCCCCTTCCAAAGCAAGCTAAACATAAGGTGAGGCTTCACTTTTAGTATCCGAGTAGTGATGTAAAAGCAATATGAAATATCATGCAGCCTAATTATGTGGTCATAAGAGAAATGAATATGTAAAACTACATGTTTAGGCCCACAGATCGACCTCTTTAGGCACATTTAGACTCGCAATTTGACCATTAAGGCATTCGACTGTGAGGACCCTTCAGGTCCAGACTAATATTCCTCATTCTCATAACTACATACTTTACTTCCCAGTTGCTCCATAGTAGCTCTTTAATATACTGCAGTTTCTGAATATTTCATATTAGTTTATGAGTCATAGGTTATAAGCCACATAGCTGAGGAATATGCCTGCAGTGTTAAGGGTTAACCTCTCAACCTCTAAACAGTGTTGTCAACCAACAGACACTTACGTAGCTCTGTCCCTGTCCACTCACCCCTGCAGCTGAGGTTACTGAGGCTGTGTCATGACCCCAACCTCCCAAACCATTGCAGAAGGGCCTCATCAAAGGAAGGCCCTCTAATCAGCCTTGATCCGTCCTCTATGTGCCCCATTAGAGGGTCATTGGGAAGTCCGTTAATGAGTTTAAAGCTCTATTGTGCAGTTACTGGAGCTGGACAGTGTGGCGGGTGGGTGAATAGCAGGAGCGCTGGGGTGATTTGACCAGGCCGAGGTGGACGAGGTGTGAGAAGAGTGCTGAATGCTGAGGTAATGGACGAGGTCAAATGGCACGGCACCGTGACAGTTTGAATCACATCACTCATAGCTGCTGAGCAGATGAACAGAGATAGTTTAACAGGTAACCCATTGCTGTTTATTATCATGCCCTTAAAACAAACATTTTAGGGTTTTGCATCAAAATAGACTTTGCTGACAAATGCAAAGTTACAAATGATGTTCAGAACATAAATTCTGTAGTTTCATCTCATGCAGGTAGGAGGGTATCTTGCCCTGTTTATGGCCCCTCTTAAGCTCTTTGTTGTTGTGCCATTAGAACAACTAACTCTGTATAGGTTTAGGCTGTATCATCCTGTATGTCCTAAACCCACACACAGATATTGTATATGGACCTTGATCTTAAAGGAGCCCCCTCTCAGCCAAATATGATGCAGGCCAGTCATAAGATGAGGCTTCACTGGTAGAATTTTAGAAGCCATGTAGTGAGATGATGAAAATATGGAGTATTATGCAGCCATATTATGCAGTTATGCAATAAAAGAACTCCATAGTAATGCTAATGCTGCTGAGGATGAGAGAAGGCTTCTGTAGGAGATAAATATTAGCATGATGATTATCTTTTATCTCAAAATGTCTTTAAACTGCCCACTATTAGCATTCCTGGATAACATTAAGGTTTAAATTTGATTGTTCTGTATTAGCTTAATGCCTGCATTGATATTTGGTTTTTGCATATTAGCATTTATGGCTAAATCGGTCTTTGATTGTGTAATATTAGCATTTTTAGCTAATTTTGTTTGTTGAGAGTCAACTGCTTTTGTATTTATAGCCTACCTGTTCTTTTATTTACCAAGGATAGCATTTTTGCTTTTCCAGTGTTAGAATTTCTGGGTAAACTGTTCTTTGATTGTGCAGTGTCAACATTTTAGTTGATGAAAAGAAGGTAACATTACAGGGCAGTTATTTACCCAAAGAAGTTCCTGTTTTCATCAAACCACACCTGGGAACATACAACCTGCCCACTTTTACATGCGGTCGTCTGTGAGGCAATGTCCTGTTGAGTTAAGAGCTCTTGCAGTGCGTTAAGCTCACTTTAAAACAACAAGCTTGTGTGTGATCAGGTCATGCTTTTTGACAAATACTTTCAGCCATACCTTGTGTTTTGAGGTCAATTAAGAGTCATCACCAATTCGACCTACACATTATTTAAAACATATCTAGTCATGGATGTATAATAACATACAATAAGCATATTTATAAAATAAAAAAGAGTTGCAACATATTTACATGTTAATATTAGATTGACAACTTTAATTGACAATTTTGTGGGCATTAAAGATCAGATTTGATGTACTATGGACATCTACCTTTACAGTATTATACTGTCTAAGGGCCCTTATAGCAATGCACTGTCATTTACTTGATAAAACATTGTCTTATTGTGATAAGCTGGTCATAAATATTTACATATGTCCTATGTGGGAAGCCATACATTTAGTGTTGAGTGGCGGAATATGGGTGATAGTGTAAATAATAAGTCTCTCAGAGAAGACGTTTATCAGTGTTTATATCCATTATATAGGCAGACACACATTTCACACAACAAGGCCCTTGTTTTCTGACCCGGTGCACTGCAGGACCTGCATCTCCTTTGTCAAAACAGAGACTTCTTGTCACTCGTCCTTGGGAAATGTATTAATGTGATTTCACGTGGTTTCCAAAAAGCATCCTGTTGCAAGTTAATGATGGAAAAGACGTGTTCACTGACTCGTAAATTAAACAGTTTTTTGTGTTTCTGGCTGTACTTTATGAACCGCAGTAGCCAAGTCTTGAACACAGGTTTTGATCCAGACAGTCACGGAAGAGGGTGAGGTTTTGGCTGGGAGACAGGGTGGGGTTATTCGACCACACTTTATAACCCTTTGAATCTATGTGAATCTATGTGTATCATCTCTGAGATCTCTTCTCGAAGGGCAAATAAGGTTAGACAGTAATTCAAACTGTAATTTCAAAGTTCCCATTTCAGCAAACCACACCTGACTCATTGCATTCAGACAGAAAACATGGTACAAATGAACAATTGTGGGGATGCTTGAGTTTTTTGAGACCATTTTAGTCTTAACCATAATTCACGTACTGGCAGTTGGGCGAAAAAAGAAAACAGAAGCAACAGAAATACCTTTTAAATTATCAACAAAAGCAGAAATAATAGAAATGAAACCCTGATCTAACGGAATAGTTCCAGTTTACCGTACGTACTCATGCAAACCTGCAATTACAGATGTACAGTGTTAGGAAACACAGAACACCCACTTAGTGTTGAGGTCCTATGACCCCAATCTCAGTTCTAAAGTTGAAAGTTGGGCAGGAGAGGTAAGTGATCGGCCAAGAACCACACTCGTCCATGTGCATTTTATTATTTCCTTTTCTGTTTAATCAGGCGCTCCTGACTGCTTTTCTTTTTTTTTAGATGCCCTGTTGATGCCGTTTGTGCTGTCTAGATGTCAAAAAACAACAAGGAAAAAAGAAAGAGAGTGAGAGATGAAAGTCCTGGCCAAGATTAAAGGGCAGGCTTGGTCCTGGGCACCCCAAGAAACACCTATGAAACAAAGAATTTATGATGACTACATCCCCCTTTATCGCTTTCATCTCAGAGAATGAAAACAACAGTAATAGTTTCCCTTTTCCGACCACTCAGTGACTTCCCTGGCAGCCCATGGGCCTGAAACGGACTTTCCAGATAGAAAGGACAGCCCTGGCATGGAGTCAAGGCACCTCCCTGTGTGGCGGCTTGTTCGCAGCCATAATTGTTGCTTAAAATATGCCCTCTTTGAGTGAAGGGAAATAGCTGGCTCATTACTGTCAGGGTTTGCGTTTGATGTGATTCTTTGCTGTAAATCAGGAGACATTCCATATGTTTTGCCAAAGGAAGTCAAATAGACCAAGAGGAGCTGCCTTGTACCTCAGGAGTGAAGTCCTGGAGTTCCTTATGCCAAATGGCATTCTACATAATGCATAATGTCCCTAAAATGGTAGTTGAGGGACAGTATCTGAGTTTGCCTTGTGACTAATTGTGAGACTCATGCTATTTGTAGTGGTGACCATGAGTGGACAAACTACATGGCAAAAGAACTTGATTGTCTAAGAGATCGGTTGAGATTATGAGACTGTGGATTTGACTCTCAGCAGTTGATCTAAGACCACCACTTCCTTTACCATTATGAATAAAGCTGATATGTTACCCTTGAGCTAATGGCTAAACATATAAAACATCTCCTCACAAGGACATCTCATATTTCCTTCTCGCTTCTAAGCCCTTTTGTGTTATGGAGCCTATCATAAATTTGATCCTAAACTACCACCCCTCTCAAAGCAATCGAGTCCATTAGCCACCAGTGGTGATGGCGTCTGTTACAAGGGAGAAGAATAACAAAGGGACTGTTCCCACTATCACACGACGCTTGCTAAATCCACCATACCGAAGGGGCTCGGGCCCAAGCCAAACACATTTGGTCATAACTCAGAAGCCTCTACCTTTTCTATACCAGATGCGCGGTGTACCGTTTCGGCCACTCCGTCAACATCATCTGTTATAACAAGACAGCCAAGGCAGGAGGTGAGGTAGCTGCTTGCTTAGCTGAGCTCAGGCACTCCCTCCTCTAGAGAAAGCCTAGGCCATGAGAGATGAGGAGAGAGACAAACGCAGCCGCCACGCAGGCTTTGGTTTGTTGTCCCAGCAACCTGGCACCTCCAAGCCCCCTGCCAACCCCTCTGGATTCTCCTTTTTTTGATCTCCACAGCCAAGAAAAAGCACGATCATTTGCGCCCCACAACACCCTGCCCCACTCCTTTCACCCACTCTTCCACCTCACATGCCAGCTCTCTGGATGCTAGCTAGCATTCTGCTTTGTTTCTCTGTCTGCTGTAATGCAAACACTCACACTCACAATCTCCACAGAAATGCAAAAAAGTAAAAATACAGAACCCTGATGAGAAATAGAGATAGTTAGTTCTTGCCCCACTTAACAAAAGATCTATCAAAATCAGTAATCGTAATAAGATCATGATAGAACTGCTGAACACTTTGGACACCCACATTCTCAACTGCTATTGTCTGTAAGGTGTCAGTAGATTTAGTGGGATGTTTTGAGAGTAAGTCACTTCCTTATTTTAGACAACTGAGAAATCCAAGAGAATGCTGATGAGGCCTTTCTGTCAAAAAAGTGAAACGTCAGTTCTGAATAAAAACAGCAACAAAGTGGACAGTGTCCTTTATTAGATTTTGGCTTCTCCATGCCACTCCACATTGTTTATTGGCAGTCCATCAGCAGGGTGAATTTACACCGGCATTGGACACTGCTATGTATGCTTTCACCCATGTGGCCCTTTAACAGGGAAAGGACACAAGGCGGGGAGCTATAAAGACAGGCCTCCGCAGGATAGTGTCCAAGAACAACATAGCACTGAGAATATGACCCTGATAGCACGGCTTATCCCAACTCCAATTTCTGAGTAAACAATCCTTGCAAAGAGTCCCATCTAAATCACATTTGCCATGCAAATAAAAGTGTCTGTTGAACCCTGGCATAAGACTGGTGCAAAGTTCTTGTAGATGGGTTTTCGCTTTATGTGCTTTGTTTTTCCAGGAACATCAGTTTCAGTTCAAGATCAAAGTTGATTTTAAGGGTATAGATCTGTAATTTCACTTCTTGATCCAGGATCTCATAAAAATATGTTACTGCATACAGGACACAATGTGGACGCACCATTCAGTTAAGAGGTTGATACCAGTCCATGGTACCAGCATATGGAGTGAAGTCGAACATTGATGGAAGATGTCTGCTGGCAAAATCCAAACATTGAGTACGTTTAAAAAATACTGGGCAACAGTTGCAGACACAAACACACTTTGTAGCTGAGACTGTTGAAAGACACAGTTGTGGTTTCCAGCTGTGTGTTAAAACAATAGTTTCAACACTTGGGATGGAGACTGGATGGGTCCCTGGTGGAAAGGCGCACTCTTTAAAGGTAAGTAATATAAGGTAAGGGATATGGATCTGGAAAAACAGCCATAAAGGGGTCTTACGGCTTCCTATAGCCTCTGGCCATATCTGTCCTGGCTCTTGCCCGTCTCAGCTCTGGTTTACCTTGGCTCTGAAAGTGGGATTGTGGAGTTATAATGGACACTTGACCTGGGATAGCCTGTAATGTAACTCGTGCTGGGAAAACCCTCCAGCTGGCCAGGGACATTGCTTCATGGCTTGTCTAGTAGTTGTGTGGGTTCTATGTATATAGCAGTGACACTGATATGTATCTGAAACACTCATACCAGCACTGAGAATGGTCCTCCACATAAATAGTACTTGGTCACCAGCGTTTTTATGGTCTCCTACCATTGATTTAGGACGTGGCTGATGACTTTGTATGACTCCGCAGATAGTCTCCTCTAACCTGCCTCTAAGACTAAGATACATCTGAAAACCATCTTTATCCCATGAGTGCAGTGGATCCATGCCACAAGGGCAACAAATAGCTACCTGTCATCATTCTCCAAACAACTTATATGGCGGTTCCCCCAGTTTGCATTAATGCTCAAAGTGTCAGGCATCAAACTGAACTCTGTTTGGTGTTCCTTTGTCATATAGGAACCAAAGTTGTTTGTAATAATAATAACTCCTACTGGGGTTTTAAAAATGGCTTCATGCAAATGCCCATAAAGAAGAAAAACGCCCAAATTTCTTTTAATTTTAGGTCTTAGCAAAATTTTCCCAGCTAGACTTCTTCCTGTAGTGCATCCTGGTGCCATCTTTTCCTCGGACAAGTGATGCACTCTTACCTGGCTGTACACATAAGGAAAAAGGAAATGCGTTTAATCAGACCAGGCCACCTTCTTCTTTTTTACATTTGTTTGGTACTAGCCATCGCAAACCAG
>JBBJLR010000002.1:3392243-3405859 GCA_037577145.1 Brachypetersius gabonensis | reverse complement strand
TGTGTGTGTGTGTGTGTGTGTGTGTGTGTGTGTGTGTGTGTGTGTGTGTGTGTGTGTGTGTGTGTGTATAGGTGTGTATGTATGTTTTGGGGATTTAGGGCTGACTAGCCAAGTCAGGTCAGGCTTGCTTTTGACCCCTTGGAGCATATAATGGGGCGGGGGGGCAAATCCAGGTAGTGGTTCACCAGCTGGGCGGTGGTGGGGGTTAATTTTTTTGCCCTACTTTATAATAAGTGTCTGTAATAACTGTCATAACACTGTAACAATGAATGAAATGAACTACTGTAACTACTGAGATCTATTTTCAATTTTTATTTCATGTGTAATAACTGCAGTCTAACTGTAACACTCGTAGTTATATGGTTGTTACAAACAGTGTTATTACACAGTTATGACAAGCATGTAATATTAGGTAAGGGAGTTTTGTTTTAACTCAGCAGGACTGCCTTGCAACATCAACCACGAGGAGCACAAAGCACAAATGAAACAAATCTCTCTTATTGAAAACAAGATCTTTTTGTGTTGGATATTTTACTGTCATTAATCTCCTTCAGTAAACACTGTAGCCAGATGTCCTTGTTTTGGCTGTGAGTGCATTATGGACTCAATTCCATTGATTTTTGTCCTTAGCAATGAGACTCCAAACCTGGAATTGCCCTAACCTACAGGGTAGGCGAAAGTCTTGCATTTCAAGGATGCAGAAAGTTGTTGAAGTTTGAATGAAAGTTGTCACTTGAAAATGGTCCATTTCCCTTAATTTGTCTTCCATCCATCTTATCAATACAATCAATGGGACAGGAGTTCCATTTCAGTTTCACTTTGGTAATGCTGTCATTCCTCCCAGATCAGAAGCATGAAATCTTGATATCATCCTACATGAGGATCCCTCATTTTTGTCTCGCGTAAACTATCTTCTTAATTTACATCTGGGCCCTTTTTATAACATCAGGAGATTTGTCTAATGATGTATCTCAGACACTCATCCAATCATTTATCATCTCAAGAATGGCTGCCTGTAACACCTGCAGATATTCCAGAACATCTAGTCTTCAGTACACCAGTTCTCACACAAATCCACTACTGCAGACCTTCTTGGGGTTCTTGGGTTTCTCCGTTAGATTGAAAACTCACAGACAAAGCTAAAATTGGTCCAGCTCCTTCTGACCAATCACAGTTCACCTTCTTAGAGTACAGCCTGACTCCACCCAGGTGGAGGGATCTTCCCCATGGCATCAGAACTGCAAAACTCTTTCATGTCTTTTGTGTGATCTGAGAAGGTCCTGGTTGTTCCTCTCTGCGTGATCTAAGAGGGTCCTGGAGGAGGACCAACTCCATCTCTGGTAGAAGCTTGGTTTAATAGCAGCTCTTAATTTTAAGTCTGGGTTTACTAGTGTGAGGGATGTGTTTTTATGGACTATAAAGAGACCATGTGCATCACTCTGGAGAAGAGTCAGTATAATGTTCTGGGTGTTGGTAGATGCCAGTCAAGGGCTTGTAGGTCGTGATGATTGTAGGCTTGTAGGTCGTGAAGAGAGAAATTAACTCCCATGAAAAGACACATGGGTGCCAGATTGAAACGAAGTCAATGTAAATCAGTAAGTTATTGGAAAGGAGAAGTGAGAGCGCGAGTCATCAAGGACCTGGGGAAAGGTTGACCACACTGCAACCATGTGAGTTCTTGCACATACACACACACACACATGTACACACAAACACACACACACACACACACACACGTTTGTTGCATGACCACACATCTTGCGACATTGTTCGAAGAACAGTTTACTGCATGAGCCACTTGGTGACTAGGTGAGACACCGAAAGCGCAGCCTGTTCCTTCTATTCCTCTTCCAGCCATCTTAGCCTAGCTTAGCTCAGCACAGCTTTCAGCCCTTTCACCGAGGCCAAAATTATAATATGTACTGGGGGACACGTCCGATCCAATAATCAGATGTGCCCTGTCTAACAATATAAAATATGTAAATAAATAAATAAATAAATAAATTGCCATGTTACAACAGGCAATGATGCTTGTTATGAAAATGATAATTTTATGAATAGTTATAGTCTTGCAATGTTACTCAAAAGTCCTCAGCTATCTGTCACGGATGGTAATGCTGTCTGTGTTTGTGCGTATATACGGGGGGTTACATGTTAATGAGAGGCTAGTTTTTTCTATGCTGGGATTAGTAAATAAAAAAATGTTTTAGAATGGCAGGAAAAGCGTTTTCCTTGTTTTGGAGGGGAGTTGTTGTTGGAAGCAGATTTGGTCCCACCCAGTGTTGACTTCATGGTCACGACTTTGCCTTTCGCCAAGCTAGCCACTTGCACAAGGACAGAGATATCACCAAAACACATGCACACATTTTTTAAAGTTTTTTGTTCATTAAGCCACATGGCTCCTACAAGTTCTTCATGACAACTTACATAAGCCTTCATTAGACATGAATAAAGGCTGACTCCAGTTAGGCCTCGTCCACACGGACGTTCGAAATGAACGCGCTCTGAACGTCATAGGCGTTTTTGTGGCGTTTGGTAGCGACGCTTGATCGACGTCAGCAAGGCGTTCGACTGGCGTTAGTCTGACGCCATTTAATGGCAGCCTTTTCCTCGCGTTTGTCGGGATTTTGATGCCAAGAAAACGTTGCATGCAGTGTTTATTTGACGCCATCCGAACGCGCAGAGGCCGAACGCCGGGGCTGAACGCCGTGTGGACGCTTTGATTTGCTTCAATAAGCAGAAAAACGGGCGGCGTTCAATAGCGCTCACCTGGAGTCACGAACGCCAGAAAAACGCCTGGTTCAGACGTCCGTGTGGATGAGGCCTTAATATCAGCTGTCATAGAGTCTGCATATGAGCAAGTTGATATAACAAATATGTCTATTTTGACCAGATACCACATATATGCTTATATAGTCATCATAGAAAGTTTATTTAGCTGTCTCAACACTGTAAGCACCTTCTTTATCAAAGACATGACAGATTCCCTGATAACAAAACCACAATCTGGTCTTCTTTCTATCGTTTATAATTATTTATTTTTTGAGAAAGTGTTACATTTAAGTCTTGACACTGACTTAAAACAGTTTGCTTCTCACGTTAGTCTTTTCTTTATCTCATCAAAAATAACTGTTCTTTGGTCTCTCAGTTTTCTTCTCTTTTACAACCTTAACAGTCTTTACAACCTTTTGAGAAACTGTCTGACTTTTGAGAAACTGTTCAGTGAGACAAATTTCAGCTCATTTATAAGACAACCAATTTTTATTTTGGAACTTATGGTTAATCTGAAGATCTGATGACCTGAGAGAGAAATAAAGATCAGAGCAGTGAGAGAAAAGCTGAGATTAAAGGAAGGCTCTTACTCAGGAGCTGAATTTAAGAAGAAAAAAATGAAAAATGAAATTTAAAAAATTGTCAAAATCTCATACTGACGTTACACTGAGCTCCATTGTCTGAGAGAAATAGGCTGGAAATAGAGAGAAAGAGGATCTTGAATTTTCCTTTCCTTTCCGATGGCTTTAAACCTTAATCATATTGTCAGTAGCCAATGCTGGTTAGACGTCAGGTTTTATTCTCCAGCGACTGAGCCTAGATATTATTTCTGCTATGCTCTTGATAACTAAGTTGACATTAGGATGCAGTCGGAACAACGGGACCATGGACTGTTACCAAGCTTCATAAATGGACACTAATGAATATCTTGAGAGCTGTTTCAATGTCACAACCCAACAGACATCCACCAAAACAGCACCCTCTGGTTCCTTCTGTCATTGGCAGTGTTTTCTTCTGGGACAAATCAATGGTAGTTATTGCTCAGTGCTTTTGACTTCATTGATGTGCACCACCAGCTTGACCTATATTACACCATGCATATTTATCAAGGGTCCCACAAAAGAGCATACATTTCTGGAATACTGCAGTGGCATTATGCACAAGTGTCAAAAGGCACTTTTCCATCAGCATAAAGGAACCTAAACTGTATTGGGATGGAGTTGTACTAGTGTAAAGATACATTTGCTAAAGATACATTTGTTAGCATCATAGAAACTCCAACTGAAAATGATCTTCAGTCCAAACAGATAGTTGTGCCTGTACTTTGTTGACTTACCAGTTGTTAATTTGTATTTCCATGGTTGTTTTAATGACAAGACTAATCAGTGATGCAGTCAGCTCGGCTGCTCTTGAGCAACTCAGGTACGCATCAGGAATGGGTCACTTTATTTGAAATAAAAAAATAATTTTTGCACAGTTAGTTCCTTGTGCCAGCGGAAAAGTGCCATAAAACAGTGGTCACCAATCCCCCTGGAGATAGCTCCAACACAGCCTATAGCCCTTATTACTGATTGAACATTCCAACTAATAACGGGCTTCAGAAGAAGCTCCTTGGACAGAACAGGTGTTGCAGATTGGGGCTGGTCTTCTCAGGAAGGTAGATCTCCAGGATCAGGGTTGACCACTGCTGCAGAGAATATATATGATACCAGAATGATACATCTACAGCATTCGGCAGACACTTTTATCCAAAACAGCGTATTTTTGCACATCCTAGGTGTAGGCGAGTGCGAGTCAGGAGTGTGTGTTGCCTAAGTTAGGGATTGAAGCCCATTTTACTGCTTGGAAGGCAGCAATGTTATCCACTACACTAACCAAATACTGTTTACCAGGTATTATAATCAAAATATAATTTAAAAGAAATATATAATATCATTGAGTCTAGAAACATCTGCCAGATGTGAAAGTGAGATTTGGTTTCAAGTCTTTTTGTGTGAAACCAGGGCCAGTTGTGGAAGCCGCCAAAGGAGTGAGCAGGGAGGTAAAATAGAGGGGAAACAGCAAAGAACATTAATGAAACATCATTTTAAAGGGAATTTATTTTTTTAAGTATCAAAATATACATACGTTTTCGTAATTACACAATGATTCCCAGGCCTCTCTTTATCTCTAAAAATTAAGCATCTGTTTTTTGTTACTGTTCCCTAAGACGACATAGAAATGACTTGTTGTATTGTTGGCGCACTGTGTTGGATCCCATACAGGACTCTTTATAACTTCAGTGTGAATGGGCTACACTACTGTGGACTTATGGTTATATGCTTTGTACTATTAATAAATTCAAAAAAGAGTTTTGAAATGTTAACAGTGTTTACACATTATAAAACTATAAAATTCCAGATTTCCATGATCAGGGCTCGCAAAATCGCTAGCCCGACGTCCCGGGGTCTTCCAGTCGGGCTACCAAAATCTATCTCAGCCCTGCCTGGCGGGCTACCATAGGAAGGAAAAATATATGTCAATGCTTTTGGATTCTTTCGCAAATATAGCTGAGTAATTAATTCATTTTCGGGCACCAATGAGCCACTGTCAATATGTGAAATATTGAAATCGTGTTTGAATTCGCACGTGTTTTTTACTTTCACTTTGCGATCGCGCGAACTGTGTATTAGAGGGTGACTCAGGAGTAAACTTTTAAACCTCTCCAATCCCATCCCATCCCAATCCCATAAAAAAACTGGGGAAAGTCCCAATCGCAGAAGAATGACCAGTGACCCATTCCCTCTCACTCTGTTTTTTTTTTTTTGCTGGAATCGGTCAGTTACAGTAAAACATAAATAGAGTACAGATCACAGCATGCCCAGCTTAGTTGAATAAAAATCCAAAATGTAATTTATTTTATTGAAATGAAAGTCATCTTAACAATCACAGTGTGTTTCATGTTGAATTTTATGCAAATCATCCATCCATCCATAAACACACACACACACACACACACACACACACACACACACACACACACACACACAGTCTGAGTACTTAATCGGTTGTCTACAAGTCTTGCAGCTGGCGTATTTCGTCACGCCATCATTCTCAATGTGTAAAAAATTAGTTATTTCAGACCGCCCAGAAATATCTGTGAGCACCAGTGACGTATTATTTTCAGACAGCAGTCGTTGCAGCATAGCTTTCACGTCTGTCTCCATTTTGGTTGATTTTCGCACTAAAAAGTGCATGAAGAAGCCGCTTCTTCTCTTACATTATTGGTGGTTGGGACTATCGCCACCTACTGTTACGGGTGTGTGGAGCAAAGCCATTCTCTTAACCGGCTACACACAGCAAACAGGAGGAGAGCATAAAGAGACAGGACAACTAGTATTGAGTTCAAAATTAGTTTATTTATTTAAAAGGTATATTTCTGTGTAAAGTTATCATAGTGTTATTACGATTCCCGGTCCCGCCCACAATTACATTTTTTCCAGTCCCGCCCCAATCACGTTATTAATAGTTATTTTGTTTCTGTTCAATTAGAACCAAATATTTGAGTTGCTGATTGTAATTATATACAGTTGTTGTAGTTAGTGTTTTAACAATTTTTTGAATGATGTTTTGTTTCCTTTACAATGTTATACATTAAAAATAATCTCTTTTATATTCGGGCTACTCAAATTTATTTTGGGCTATCAAAAACTGAAGAGTGCATGCCCGAAGGGCTACCAGGGATTTAGAAATTTTGCGAACCCTGACGATACAGGCTCTTTAAAGTTTGATAGCAGTTGTGGCAAGTGTAATGAATGTATCTCTGTTAGAGCAGAGTTAGAGCAGAAATAGGTGCTGGGAAAGTGCCCCCTAAGAAAGTGAATGTCTAACATGAGAACTGTTTGAGTTCCCGCTATGAGTTTCACACAATGACACACACAAAAGGCCAAGAGTGTGTGTGACTCTGTTCTTTAGGGCTCAGAGAATAAAGCGGGTCATGGTCTCAGCACCAAAATCCACACCAATACACTCCTAGGTGAGTCTTTCATTCACCCTCTACTGTAATCCAATTACATGCCAAACTCAGAAACACAGACACACACACACACACACACACACACACACACTCACACACATACATGCTTTTACACACACACTCACACTCACACACACACGCGCTTTCTCACACACACACACACCAGAGATGGGATCTCGAGTCTAAAACTCGAACTCGAGTCGCACTTAAGTCGCACAAACAAAGACTTGTGACTTGACTTCAGACAAGCCCTTAATGACTGGAGACTTGACTCGAGTGCTGCGACTCGTGAGTCATAAACTCATAAACGATGTTCATTTCATGGAATTATTTATTTATATCTCGCACACTTTCCAACGACCCGAAAACCGCTCACCTCGCCCCGGTGTCCCATTACTTTTGTCCGAAGTGAAGGGTTTTCAGCTAATAACGAAAGGTGTCACCGAGCCCCATCTAACTGTGGAGTTTCACATTTAGAGTGGAGATATATTTTTCATATTTAATATTTAGATTAAAGATCCTTTAAGGCAAATCCTCCATGTTGGTGAGGGCATTTTACAGCACACAGGCCCGCCCCCTGCTTAGCAACAGCCAATTGTAATCACGGGACGTGGCCAATTAGCATATCTTCTAAACAGTCAGAGCTCAACATTTACAGCTCAAGTCACCGTTTGTAAACATGGCCACTCAAAAACTTGACACTTGACTTGGACTCCAGCACAAAGACTTGAGACTTGACTTGGACTTGGTAAAAATGACATGTGAACATCTCTGTCACACACACACACACAAACACCCACACACACACACACACACACACAATCACACTAGCTCACATACACTTAAGAATCTAAGAAAGAAAGATCAGAATGTGAATCACATTCTCCCCATTTTAGAAGAGATTACAAAACAGACAATAAAATAATAATAATAATAATAATAATAATAATACATAGCCATAATGATACTACTTCTACTATTACTACTAGTAATTATATTAATGAAATATTACTCCTGCTACTACTATAACAATAACGTGTATAATTTATAATTATACGTAAAAATATATATTTATTGTTGTTAGTATTAAAGTATTATTCTATATATTATAGGATTACAGTTTTAATATTATGCATCTTGTTTATATGTATTTTATAAGTTTCATTATTTATTACGACATCTGAGGGTATTGAATACATTTTATGGACTTGTAAACCATCTACGTCATTTTGTGGGTCAATTAATGACCAATAACTTGTAAACAGGGACAATCAGCCAATCAGAGACGGCACTGAAATATGAGGGGAGGGGGGGCAACTGACAGGAAGGAGGAGGGGAAATGAACAAATAAATAAATAAACAGACACAAATGTTTTAGTCAGTAACTAGATCAATAGCGAATGTAATTTGCCGAGTTACAGTGAATAAATCATTTAACAAAAATAACTTTCAATTAATGTTTTTTGTTCGGTGAAGAAATAAAGTGAGACAGAAGCAGAAGGTGATGTGTGTGATGCTCAAGTTAGTTCTCACACACACACACACACACACACACACACACACACACACTCACACCGCGAAACAGAAGCGAGTAGCCTGACACAGGTGAGTTACCTGTCAGAGTGCAAGCGCGCACACACACACACAAGCACACACACACACACACACACACACACACACACACACACACGCACACACACACACACACACGAGCGTCTCCGTTGCAACTCTCCTCTTTTTCTCTCCAGTGTTTCTTTATTCTATCCCTCCACGTGAAGATAGGTGGCGCGTGACACGGAGACACGGAGCCTCAGAGTAAAATGAGAGGGGCGAGAAGAGAGAGAGAGAGTAAAAAGAGACGGAATAGAGAGAGATAGAAAGAGAGAGATAGTGAGAGAGAAAGAGAGAGAGAAAGAGAGAGAGAGAGAGAAGGGGAGAGAGAAAGACAGAGAGAATAGAGAGATAATAGATAGAGAAAGAGTAAGAGCGAGATCAGTGCGACCTGTCCAGTAGGAATAACGGCCCCTCACGCGTCTTCGTTTCTGTTGCCTTTTGCGGGGGCAGTTTCTTCCCCCTGTCCGGGCAGGTGAGTCCAACACTGATTCTTACCTTTCCTCTCGCACCCCCACCTCTCTCTCCCTCTCTCTGTCTCTCCCTCAGGTGAGTGAAGGTGCGCTCTTACCTGCGCGAAAGCGCGCTCACAGGTGTAGCGGATCAGAGCCTACACACACACACGCACACACACACGCACACACACACTCACACGCACACAGAAGAAATATAGTGTTAAATTGGCTGATTGAATTCACTCCTGCTCGTGCGTGCGCTCGTGTTTTAACCACCAGCATCTCAGTTTTAAGTGTCCATAAAATACATTTAAAATACTTTATTTATTTATTCATTCATCTATCTCTTCGCTTATCTATTTATTTATTTATTTGTTTGTTTGTTATGCATGCACTGATATGTGTTCTTTTTTATTCGGGGCACAACAATTAGAGACAACGAAATTTGAATTATAATGATAATAATCAATAAATAAAATTATAATGATAAATAGTATAATAAACTATCTGGTTTATTATCAGTAGCAGTTGTTTGCTATTATTTCTCTTAATAATATTATTCACATTGTTATTTTGTTATTTTTTGCTGCTCTTATTAGCCTGTTGTTTTTATTATTATAACGATAAATATTATTACTGTGTATTATTATTACTTTTTTGTTATTATTAATATTATAAACATCAGTATTTTTATTATTAAAGTCATTACCAGTTTAATAATAATTATTATTATCAGTATTAGTAGTGGTAATTAGTCACTTCTGTGTGTTTTTGTGATCTGTGTGGGCTGAAGGCGCCTCTGTTTTATTGTTACTCCTCGTTTTTTCTCTCCTCCGTGATTCCTTGCACGTGAACTTTTATTTCTGTGCCTCCCCTTTTAAAAACAAACAAACAAACAAATACAAACAAACAAATAAAGCAGAGGAGATGCGGTAACAGTTTCTCCACTTACAAAATCTAAACAAAAAATATATTACAACAGAAACTGTGACGATCAGAAGTGAATTCAGCAGTAAATTAAGACTAAAATTCTATCTAAAACCCTATTTTGGGGGGTCTCGCGCTTTTTTGTTTATCCTGCGCGCTCACGTTATTGCCCCCCTTTCTCTTTCTGTCCGTCCCCCTTTTCCTCTCTCTCTCTCTCTCTTTCTGTGTGTGTGAGTGCGTGTGTGTATGTGTGTGTGATCAGATCACCCTGACTGTCCGATCAGAGTCACTTCAGACAGCGACCTGCTCGCAAGGCTCATTCACACACACACACACACACACACACACACACACACACACACACACACACACACACACACACACCGAGCGAATGAGCGACTTAGAGAGAAAGAGAGAGAGAGAGGGAGAGAGAGAGAGGGGGGACTAACTTCATCTGGACTTCTCACAGTTTCATCCTGTCTGTTTTTGCTCTCCCCATCTCTGAACTTCGATTGGCCACCACCATACTTCTCTTCTGAGACTGAAACGAAGAGAGATACATAGATATACAGAGAGAGTAAGAGAGAGAGAGAGAGAAAGAGAGAGAGAGAGGCTGTCTCTGAGCTGAGTGTGTGTTTGGTTGCTAGATCAGCCCTGCTGGAGTCGGAGCCCGATGCGGACCGTCTGAAGAACTCGCTCCGTTTTTTTGCCCCGTTAAATCAATGAAGCAGGACGCCATGGCGGAGGGTCCCCGGTGTAAGCGAAGAAAACAAGCCAACCCGAGGAGGAAAAACGGTAAGAGCCACTGTTTAAAAAAAAGTTACGCGTAAAAACAAAACACATCCTCCTCTCCTTCTCTTGTTTTATGCTTTATGCTTTTGATATATTGGTCTTTTGTTACAATGTTACACTTGTTCAGGAGCGTTATGTTACTTTTAAAAAAGTGATTTTGAGGAGAAGTTGAGAAAAAAAAAGTTAAGTCAGGAGGTGAGCTGGTGACAAGCTGTCTGCCTTCCTTCTTATCTCTCCCAGCACAAAAACCGTTATGTGTGTGTGCGTGTGTGTGTGTGTCTGTGTGTAGGCGCGTGTGTGTGTATTGGGAACACGTTTATGCTCTGCTGGGATTTTTAAAACTATGTTTCTGTCATTGTTTAAGAACAGATAGAGTGATTTGGATGCAGTTTGTGCCTTGAAGTTGATGGACAAACTCGAAGCACTGCCACTTTTCTTAAAAGAGGCTTTGGGCTGTAGTTTTAAGTAGTGAATGTTCAGTTCGTATATGTGTGTATTTGTGTGTGTGTCTGTGTGTGTTTGAGGAGCTCGAAAAAACAAAACAAAAAAAGATTCACACTGATGGTCATAAGCCTTTGAGGCAGCTAGAAATGCTCTTGCTCTGTTTCGGGCTGTGTTCCAAATTGAACACTATAACACTAAATAGTATGTAAAAAAAATAAAGTATACAATAGTCAGTCACGTAGAGCAAAGTGTGTGGCTGCCGTTTCACACCCCTGTCTTACTTTCTGAGCGTGTTATTTTGTTGGTTCATTATTTCAGCACCTATTTCCAGTTTGAGTGGCATGAATGTTATAAACCGGGGCTCCTTATAAGGATTAGGCTTATGTTTGGTTGGAAAAGTTGGAGAACGTGTTGGCTTTCTTGCCTGAAATGAATTGTTTTCAGCTCTGGACCGGACCTCTTTACTGACTGTGTCATGTTTGACCCCAATTCTTTATTAAACGCCATGTATTGATCCCATAAGAATCAATGGAGAGCGGCTGTGGAGCCCTAAATGTAAAGAGCTTCAGGCAGATTTTATGGCACTGGACAAAGTCAATGGTCTGAAAGACTGTAACTGTTGGGGTGTATGTATGTATGTATGTATATGTGTGTATGGATGTGTGTGTGTGTGTGTGTGTGTGTTGGGATTAAGAGGTTGAGTGAGGGCAGTGTAGACTACAGTAATCAGTAATGTGCTTGTTTTGGGTCATTATTGCTGATTTGCAGTTCGCCCCTGAAAACATGTTGCTGCAAACTATGTTGGGCCGAAAGTATCTTCAGGATTGTTCTATAAGTTCAGGGTCCTGAAAACCTTCAAAAATATTCACGCGAATGCTTATAGTTGCCCGTGACATTGAATTGAAGGATTTCTGCCACATGCTGACCTCACTACTTTTATACTTTCTTTCTTTTCCTCCCCTGTTTCTCAGCTTTCGTAGTTTGTGTCAGTTTGTCCCTCGCCGTGCAGACCAGAGATTGTGTTTGGCCTATCAAAGAGCAGTAACGTGTTTTGACAGAGGGAGATTAAGAAGAAAAAGAGTGACGCTGAGAGCAGCAGACAGGAGGCGTGAGATAGACAGTCTTGCTCAGAGTTGCTGTGTATCTTTAAAAAACGGCTCAGATCGAGGGATTTCTCTGTATTTTTCTTAAAATATAACTGCCAGCCTTCAGGGCTGAAGGAACATCAGGGGATGGTGTATGATATGCATTTTTACAAGTGGCCTCTGTAATTGTGCCTAATCTGAGGGCATAAAAACCAAAATAGAAAAAATTTAATTAAGTAGACGTGTTAAATTAGTGAACGTCTACATTAGGTTGAATTGTATTTATTTGGTCAGGTATTAATCTGTTTATTTATAGATCTGAAGTCCTAATAGACATATAGGTGTAAATGAAAATTTTATTTGATACATTTTGCTAAGAGTTGTTCATGTGATATACTACTACTCCCATTATGTTTAATAATAGTATTAACAGCAACAACAACAATACTACTACTACTACTACTTCTCTTACTGATTCTACTACTAATAATAACAATAATAATAATAACAATAATAATAATAATAATAATAATAATAATAATAATAATAATAACTTTTTAGCCACTGGTCCCAGCCCTGTCTCTTCTCAAACTCTGGCCACGCCCCGTGGTTTGCGTGGCCCAGTGGGAGGTCACATCAGGCCTGGCGTGTAACCTGATCCTCCAAGACCCCCCCATTACAAACACATCATATCCAGTTGTGAGAGGCAGGTTGACCAAACTGTCAGGAATATAAGGACATTCAGCAACTTTTCCCGGCTACGAATTCCCATTTCTCCACATACTGGCTTATTACCATTGACAAGGCGACCTTAATGAAAGGTGCTTTAGGCCAGACTTTCCAAAAAAAAAGCTTTAGAACTGTAAGTTTGTATAAAACACGCATTACCCCAGTGCTTAAGCAAGCTTGGTTTTGTCTCTCTGGTTTAGGAACGGATTCTACCGTAAATGTTCTGTTCTGGTCATTTTTTAATGCAAAGATAATTCTTTTATTTGTGCCGTTCCCCCACTTCCCAGAATCAAGTCACTTTATGCAGATTAAATGGCTTGTTCTGCTGAAAAGAAACATTGTGTGATATTTGATTGGAGACCGTTTCAAAGAGGTTAGCAGGTCTGCCAAGACAAAGAGCTAAGACAATGGCTTGTCATCTGGGCATCTCATTGGCATGCTCTTATAATCAGCGGTACCAGGGAGCCCAGTGTACCGTCCTTTACACAACCAGGCCATTGTCCCAGCAGCTGCAGGAGACACCTTTCACTCGCTTCTTTAACTGTTTCTTTCAGACAGGCTACATGTTTCCTCCGAGTGACAGTGTGAGGATAAAAATGGGGTTTTCCTGAGTTATATTTGCTCTCCAGTTTTGATTTATTTACACGTTTTATTGTAGATGTCTTACTCATTACAATTGGATTTACACTTGCACATGCATACACACTCCCTCTCTCCCTCTCTCTCTCACACACACACACACACACACACACACACACACACACACACACACACACACACACACAC
>JBBJLR010000002.1:3372744-3385825 GCA_037577145.1 Brachypetersius gabonensis | reverse complement strand
ACACACACACACACACACACACACACACACACACACACACACACACACACACACACACACACACACACACAGAAGCATGAGTAACATTCATGTTAAGCAGAATGATAGTGTCGCCTTGTTCGGTCAAAGAGTGGTATTATAATTAACCATCAGTTCTAAATGAAGCATTGTGCTAAATGTCAATTCATACAGAGCAGTCATTATGCATTAGGCTTCTTTTGTACATAAAGTGTAAAGAGAAAATGACTTAGCTGCTGAACCATATTACTCTAGTCCAAGATTTTGCCCATCTCCACATCAACCTGGGGAAGCCTTTGTCACTTTATGAGGTTTTCAGTCAGCCAATAACCCCCTTGCATCTCAATGAGGTGTTTTCCCTGTGTCCCCCCTCCAACGCTATCCCTTGTTCCCACGCATTGTGGCTCTATCAGTGGAGCACCTTTCCCTGGGGCTCAGTGAGAAGTCTCGTGCATCCTTGCGCCGGCCGGGTCTGCCGCCATGTTTACTGTGGGATTAAGGGGCAAGCGGGGTGCTGGTGTGGGGGGTTGAGCCGTGGGAGGCTTCAGTGGCAGCTGAGGGAGCGAGGTAGCCATGGGAAGGGCCCCCCAAAGGCATGGAATGCCAGTGAGGTCAGCAGGGGTTGGAGCGGGGGGGACCAGAGGAGCTCTCCAGGGATGAAGCAGGTGCTTTTGTGCAGGCCGTCAGGCATCAAAGACGTGACGGAGCTGAAAAGGTTAGTGCTGGCGCTGCAAAGCGGGTCCCCTCTGTTTTTTTTTTTCCCCTGGCTCCATGGCTAGGCGAGTGGGTGCAGGGGAGAGGGTGGTGCCTGGCTCCCATGCTCTGGCGTACAGAGGTCACTTTTTTGTACCTGAATGGGCTCCAAAGGAAGAGGGGTGTACGGCTGAGAGTAACGTTTTTGGCGCCGTTGTGGCGAGACTGAAGGTCTTTTGTCATAAACACACTTTGTTACTTAGGGCAAAGAACCAAAATGACTGTTCAGGTGCAAATATTTATATCTAGAGAGTTAAGAATCCTGCCTATCCATGAATTAAGGGCTCAAGAAAAAAATTTAGTGCTCTTACATTTATCTAAACAATTGACAAAAACAAAACATAGTTGAAAGAATATTCATATTCAAAGTATGACTTGTCTGGTCTAATCATCTGGTTTTTAGGACTGAAGTTAAGGACTTTATTTGTTTTTATTTTTCATTTCAGGAAGAAAACCTAAATAGAAAAATGTTTTAAGGTCCTGGATGAAATTTTTGTACTAGTTTGGGCCTGTCAATGTTTTTACTAGGCATTAGGTCAAAAAGTTCAGCCAGGCATAAAGCTGAAGAGGCTATACAGCCTAGCGACAAATTGTTGTGCCTCTCTTTGCACTTGACATCCTAGCTTTGCCCAATCAGTGCACCTCATGTCTTTTTTTCCCCCTCGTTCAGGATGGGTAGAGCAGGAGGAGGAGTTAAGAGAGGGGGAAGTCTGGGGGGGAGTAGTTGTTGCAGGTTGCGTCATGGGACCTGCGGTGTCCCCTTTTGTGCAGCACGTCAAATGTGGTTAACATGCGGCCATTTATCTGCAAAGCCCCCTGGGTGTACAATGGCCTGGGTGTGTGTGTATGTGCGGAGGGGGAGGAAATGGTGGAACGGTGGGCTTAGCATCGAAACGTTCCCATTCTCTTTCTCTGTCGCTGTCACCCCCCACCCTCCACTCATTTCTCCTCTTGGCTGCACACAACCCTTTCCGTCATTGTTTCGTTCTTTTTTATTCCCTCCCCGGGGGGTGCCGGGTCAGGCGGCATCTGACAAGGTGCTTCAGAATGTCGTGGGCTCCCGCGAGACGGATTGTTCCTTGCAAACGTAGCGCGACCCGAACGGCCCTGCAATAGCCAGGGTGTGAAAAATAAGGTGCACTGTAATTTCCTCAAACCAGCATCCTGAGGGTTGCTCAGTCTAGCTCGAAAGGGACCTATTTTGTAAGGTCAAAAAGCAAATTGAGGTAACAGTTTTGTCAAAAGAATATGAAACACTCTTTGGCAAGTTAACAGAGTGATCCATGGCTCGGCTGACATTATGTATCTGTGGCCATGTTTTGTCACCTAGTTTGTTTTTTGTCAAGCCTCTGTTTCGCAACTGCCTTGCGAATGGAACTGGCATGCATGCATTTCACAGGTAACAAGATTACTCCAGACCACTGTTTGACTTAGTCACCAAGGAGAGAGGCTGAAGTCAATACAAATGAAGCCAGGTCTAAAATTTGTGCTAACTTTATTACCTTGTGCCAGACACAATCAAGTAGGAATTTTTAGCCTTGTGTTCTGACACCCCCCCACACACACACACACACACCCATCCACCCCCACCTTTGGTGTCTCTTGCAAATGGAGCAGATGCAGCAAAGGTCACGGGCAGTCTATTGATACAAGGAGCCACAGGAGGACAGGCAGTTGAATTGTATTTAGCCATTACGCTGGGAATACTTGCAGTGGCATGTCACTTCCATACAAGAATGATAGAGATTGATGATAGAGATTACCTTAACTTATTATGTAATCCTAAACACTTTTCCTCGTAATCGTCTCATGAATTCTTCGTGCAGGTCTTAGAAATAGTGCTGCATTAGAGTTGGCCTTAAGATCTGAAAATAACCCTTGTTAAGAAATTTGTTGCGTCGTTGTTGGTTTATCTTTAACGAATGGTTCAGCAAGTTTTGACTTCGAATGCTCTTGTTGTCTCTCTTGTTTTTCAGTGCAAAAAGGGGCGGCTGCCGTCCCTGGAGGCCATACAGCGCTGGGAAACCACAAAAAGGCGCTGCCATTTTCTTTTTTTTCCATGCTCTCCCTAAATATACGCCGCAGTGCATCCCGGCATTCTTGCAGCGGTCATACCGAACCGAACTCCAGCTCGCTGGTTGACTTCATGCTTTCCAGCCTGTGTCATATTAGGGCAGCTTAGCATGTGAGGGAACAGAGCAGCAATCACTCATTCCAACTAATTCAAGGAAGAGTAGTTTACACTAAGTGTGCCAACAAAAGCTGTCAGTCTGAAAAGTTTCAGTGAGCTTCCCGCTGACCATGAATGTTATCTATAAATTTGTCCTCACAAGCTATTTATTCCCATTTGGTCATTGCTGCTGCCCCTTTTTTGGTGCAGTTTCTTTTCTTTCAGTGAATGGCTAAGCGCACTGTCAACAGCCTGCTGGCGTCACGTAAACAGCTCCAAACAAGCACGTCTCAAACTTATTTCCCATGACTCAAGGGAGAAGAGTTTTGACAAGGGGTCCTTATTGTGATAAAGAACACAGGACCTCGCCGAAGAAAAGTAACCTGAAAGAAAACATCTTTTCTAGCATTTCGGGATTTGGTAACAAATGTTTTTAATGTTGTTCGTGGCAAGCAGTAGCTTGGCTGTTTCTGAAGTTGCTGTTTCTCTGCGTATGAAAATGCCTCAGAGAAGCTGTAGCATGTGCCAGAGGTTTCTGCTTGAGAAAAACGGTGCCTCTCCTCATTCTTGTGATTCGCTGGTCCAAAACAAGATGAACAGCCAGTCACCTCTCATTGCGTAGCCATCTGTAAACATTTAAGGATGAGTTTGCTTACAGCCTGTTCCTTTTAATTAGAGACCAGGCCTGGTGCCCACCCTTTTCCAGAGGTTATGTGATAACTGCACCTTACTGCGAAGGATGAAAAGGTCTGCTGACGTCCTCCCCGAAACACTCCAGGAGGGGAGGAGGCTCAGCTGTAGGAGGTCTAAAGAGGCCTAAAATAGTCACTGGCTGACACGAGCCATTGCTGCACCCAGGGTAACTTCCTGCTGCATTGATTTGAGTTCGAGCACCACACGATTGAAGCTAATCTCACCAACAGAAAATCAGTGAACGGCATCAAATATCGACATTTTGGACTGGGATTTGTCTGGCCAGATTAGACAAATTGTGAAGTAACTTTGCCAGGGCTGTCGGCTGTCTCTGTGATTCTTGTTTACGGGGGGCATTGTTGATTGACACGGAAGACCCTGTCTGTTTGGGCACAGTGAAGGCAGGACAAAACGAGTCAGAAAACAAGTAGCAGAAGGGAGAGGCTGGTGGAGGCACGTGGTTACCCTCCAAATCCTCCACGTCTAAGCAGTTCACCTGAAACTAATGCCCCCAGCAGACACTTGGAGCACTAATGAGTGCATAAGGTTAGCGTGGGAAAGAAGACGGCATGGCAGAAATAGGTGACCCAGTAGGCTGGCTGGGGGTCATACCTCTTGTCTAAGAGGGTCCTTTGTTTGCATGTCTCAGACAGAGGAATGAATGAGAATTTGGAGAGGAGGGATATGCCTGGTTTAATATATATAATGAAGCAGGGAAAGGAGGCGACTGATGATTCAATACCATGGTCAGCATCTCAAATGAAGGGCATTATCTATGGAAACCCTGATTATATTTTGCAGCTTTTGTCAGAGACATTTTCTCACATTCCAGCATCCATCTCTATATTCTCATTTTCCCCCCATTTTTTGGCAAGTGTATTTTGCAAGTCGGCATATCATCCTTAACAATATACATGTGTTAAAGAGAAATGGCAAGTAAATGAATTCACAGCATTAGTTTGTTTGGCTCGTGTTGTCACATATCGACCATGGTGGCTAAACAAATGTAATCCTTGCGGAGGGAAAATCTAGGTTAAATGCAAATTGATTTAAGCAACACCAGACAGTAATTAAGATGTTAGCTGTATATACGTGCACTAGACCAGAAGGTAATTCATTAAGACCTGGCCATGTCTACTGTTACTGTTCAAATCTATTGAAGGAAAAGTAATTATTTTACCCTCCTGTACACAAACACACACACACACTTATCTGTCTTTCTGGGTGTATCAAGCAACTTATTGTGCCTTGTTTTAGCCAAATCTGTGTCTTTATTGTCAATATATGTGAAATTAATTTTGCTGTTCTAGTTACCGTGAAAACATCTACACCCACTACGCAGTGTAACATTTTCATTTTCATCTGATTGAAATGAATGAGTAGATTTTTTTTCCCCAAAAAATAACCTATCAAATTATTTGACAGACCAAAATATTAATAATAATAATAATTTCAGTGTGTAAATAAATGAGTAAAGCACGTTACATTATGCAGGTTGCTTTTCATTAAATTAACACGGACTAATTTTATCCCCTTCTCTTTTTTTTCTTGGTGCTGATGACCATCTCTTTCAACCTTCCAATGATGCAGGTAAGAATGGCACTATAATTTACTGCATACTTATTTAAAATTAACAATCCCATTTAGAAATTCCCATAATGGAACTTCTGGGGTTTTTTTTTGAGGAAACAAGTCAATTGCACAAAAGACTTTTTGCAAGCCATTTAGAAATTGGTCAGTGGTTTTATTCTGGAATTTTGACGTTGTAATAAGGCTTTAAACTGAGGGTAGTTCCTCTGTCTATGCAGAAAGTGCTCCATATACTTCAGTTGCTGTGAATGCTATTATTAGCCACCTCACACCTACCAGTCCACAGTACTTGTCACATGCCAAAGTGACAGTAGAGTGTGGACTTGCTATACGTACTGCACTTCTGTGTTTCAGACGTCTTCGATGTTTTTTTTTTTTGCTGCATGTGAACCGACCTCCGTTCTTCACCTGATAAGATCATGAGCTGCAAAACCGTTTCGATCTTTGGATTCATGCAGCTTCACAGGTAGCGTGGGCTGTCCACCAGTGCGACAGGGTTGCTTGAAAATAAACCTCGCTACCAGCGAAACGATTAATATTTAACAATTCTAATAAAAGCCGCATGCTCTTTGCGGGCCCCCTTCAAGCGAGGCAACAGTGTCTCTTTGCACCTGGGGAAATGGATAAATCCCTTTCCCCAACTGTGCAAAATCTGTCTTTTAATGTGGAACACAGCTTCAAGCCTCCGTCGTGTGGGTGGGCCTGTATTATTCCTGCGAAATTCTAGGATATTCCTTTCTCTCTCTCTCTCCCTTTCTCTCTTTTTGCCTGGCTGAGAAATGCATTTCTGCAGATAAATGTATGGGAATGAATTCCCCTGTGGAGATTTGTGAAGGGGCGGGTGGGATTCTGACTAGGAAACAGAACCAAAGAGAAGCGATCTCTCAGGAAGCTGCTAATGACTGGCAAAGTGTAACCCAGAATCGAAGAGCCGGGGAGGAAAATAAACACAAAGCTATGCCAAGATTCACGGATTGGTTGTGATTAGTTACACCTTTGCCTTCACGCACCACTTTTTTTTTTTTAGCTCTTCCTTGTAATGTAACTGAAGGGGGTATTTTAATTTCCCTTGTCTATTTGAGAAAGGGCTTTGTAAGTGCGGATTTGTCCCGTTTGATCCGATGCAGGATAGTGCTTTCATTCAAAGCAGATTGTCCATGAACACTGTAAAAAGGACGTTTCTTTGTGAGCCTGACAGTTCCACACCTTTGCCACAGAAGCTGACACGGTTTGCTATTTTAAAAGATGTGCGATGAGCTGATAAAACTGCTTGAGTTGATGTGAAAGAAACACTTGTTGGTCAACTTGCTGTATAAAGTGCAAAACTGTGACTGTATGTGTGTGTATGTGTGTGTGCACGTGTACCACAGTGGTGGGGCGAATGCATTCGAAGAACACTCAGAGATGAAAATGACAATTGCCTCTCAGCAACACCTCATTTCTGTCATCCAAAAGAAAAAAAAGAAATGCACTTCTCACACAGATCTCTGTTTTGGTTGTTCTCTTAAGCCTCTCACAGACAAATGGTGCTTTTCAGACCCCAAAAGGCCACTAGTGCTTTGAGGAGTCCCGTTTTAAGTGACGAATTGTTTCCCAACAATAGCGCCAGCTAATTGCTAATTGGAGCCCGCAGTCTAATAGACTGAGGAATGACAGAGGGTGAAAAAGAGTGAAGGGAGGAGAGCGAGGGAGAAGGGTCCTCACGGACTTGCTTTAGAGTGCACCTTGAGTGGGCATGCCAGCATCTTGGGCTTTGAGGATTTAAAAGGCACAGATGTGGCGTGAGTCCCAGTCTGCAGCTTTCGCGCTTACAGGGTATGTGTGTGTGTGTGTGTGTGCCTGTGTGTGTGTTTGTGTGTGTGTGTGTGTGTGTGTGTGTGTGTGTGTGTGTGTGTGTGTATACAGGAGCTTGGTGATCAGCCGGTTTCCATTTTCAAAATGTTTATTTCCCTGCTGACCTCACTGGCCATGCAGGCGGCAGGCATCTCTGAAAGGTGAGAAATGGTGGAGCATGTGATCCGCTTCGCTCCTGTATGTATTTCTCCACCTTTTCCTCATGCTCCAACCTAAACAGACCCTCTTGTAATGTTCTCCCACCTTCCTGAGAGAGGACTTTGAGGGAATTTGGGGTGAAGAGAGGGGGAGGACAGCATGACTCAGGAACAGACCATGGAGGGTTGACATTTCAGTCCCACCTTCTGTAGGTGTCACAGTTAGACTTCTTTTGTTTTCTTCTTTTTTTTTTTGCTGACATCTGGATCTAATCAAAGGGTCACTTCCTAATGCTCCTATCCATAGTCTGCCCACGCAATTCTTTTATTGGTAGTGGTGGAGGTGCGGAAGGGGGTCCTACAGCTGTAACAACACCTGAGTCTGGTTGCTTATCTTAAACCCCTCCCCCCCAACCATGACACAAGGACTCAGGAATAGCACAAGAGCTCCAAGAGGTACCTCGAGACCTAGAACCCATCGTTGGTGATCATTTCTGGCTGAGAAGGGATGAGGTCTAGACTTAAGTTTGAGCCTAATTTCAATCCTATTTCGGCATCTGCCCTGCCTACAGCCCTTAAATCTCCTGCTACAGCAGGGAACTGGAGTCAATGGTTAGATTGTATCAGCAAATTAAGGCCTTGTCGGCGGGTGATCGCCAGGGTTGTGGGACAGGCTGAGGTTCAAACAGCTGTGCCCCTTTTGATCTTCTAGCCTCTCTCTGTTGCAGTCCCAAGATAGCTGTCACTCAGGCAGCCCTAAAAATAAGACTCAGTTTAAGAATGCAGTCCCCAACGAGGATAATCTTCGCCTGTAGTGAGCAAATACAAGGTGTTAGCACACCCTTCACAGTGAAAAGGCGCTCCGTCACAGGGCAAGAAAGGAACAGTTGCTTTGGATAGCCATGTAAAAAAGTAGTTCATGACCCCTATCTTTCTAATGCAACATCATCATGCTAGTCTCTAGCATCCCTTGGGATAGGCATTATAAGCTGCTGTATTGTCGGCCTGCCTCCCGCCAACTGTGCAGGGAACAAAAGGCTGAGCGTTTATTACTAGAGCCTGCTGTGTTAAAGGAAGCCCCGACCGGCCCTCCTTTCCTACGAATGGCCTTCTCTTGGCTGGACTCAGGCAATTTGAAGCTCCATCTAGTAGCCAGGTAGATAGCCACCACCGGGGAACAATAAGCCATTTTCCACTTTGTTCTCAGTGTGAAAGCGCCGCCGTCTTGAAAACGCAGCATTTCATTTCTTGCTTCTTCTTTTTTAGATCCAGCTTCCTCTTCTAAATATATCATTTATCCAATTTTTAAATTCTCCACTTCTGGTAAACTCTGGTTTTCTTTCTGTTTTGTGATTTAGATGGTGCTTCTCCTTATTAAGAGATTAAGGGAACGATGACTTAGGAACTTCGGCAACATGCAAATGTATGTTTTGCATAATAATTCCTCCATCCTAAATATAGCCTTAAATATATGATTAAGAATTTCTGAGAACATTTGACATTTACAAGGTGCCCGAGTCTTCAGCAAAATGGACTTCTCTTTTTTAGCTGTCATATGATCAACAGGAAGTGACAAAGTGAGTTTCAGTGGGGTTCATCAGAAAGGTTGCTATGACTGTTAATGTCTTCGCTGATGCTGTTGTGGTGGATTTATTTAGTTTTACAGTGTTTGCAGGTAATGATTTGGACAAGCACACCACATTTGCTTTTGGTGATTGTTTTCTTGAGAACCTCGTGTCTCCTTCTATTGTCTAAATGGAGAGAAGGAATGTGCCACACGATCCAAAGAGGGGGAAAATTGTTTATAAAGTTGGAGGCAGAATGGAAGCCTGGAGCCAGGAGGTGAACTTGCTTGGTTACTCTTGTCGGTCCCTGGCTGCATTAGCAGATTTTTGGCGCTCACGCTTGAAATCATCTCCACCTGGATGTTGTAGGCCTGAGTCCAAACACTATAAGGAAATAAAATACGAGTGTGAAAAACGCGCTAGAATGGCTCTTCCCCTCCACTGGGACCTGCTGCACTCCAGAACACACCTCACTGACAGGAAAGGTTTATGGCTTTTTGTTGAGTCAAACGGTGAAGCTTGCGGAAAATGCTACGAGTGTGAGCTGTCACATTCCACACCTATGACGAAATCGTGCTCATTTTTGTTCGCTCCATCCAGCTGCTGCTTGCTATACCAGGGGGTGGTGGGGGGGGGATAACTAATTGTCAGTTTTTGGCAGTTGCAATCTCTCGTTGGTCTCTCATGGACAAGAAACCAGGATTCCTTATTGACTTTTCTTTATGCACTCTGCTGATTGGATATAGCAGTTAAGAATATTGGTATTCTCCTCTGGAGGTGTTTACACTGCTGACTGCGATTAGGTGGGAGAGTCATTGGGAGAATGCAACTTGTCACATGATTACACTCAAAATCCCACCTGTCAGAGGGGAATCCTTACCAAATTTGAGGAACCGTCTAAAATTCCTGCAACTCTCTTCGTCCCCCTTCATTACACCATTAATCTTACTTTAATCCAAGGTCTTGAGATTACGGGCTGTCATGGGATGTATTAACTAATTTAAATTTCAGCCAAGCAATTTTTGGTTCCTTAACAGGAGTAAGTTCGTCTCACACTGTTATCATATGTGAGACAACAGTTTTATTTTAAACATAAAGTCCATTTTGGTGCCTGGTTGGTTCCAGCTTCTGGCCTTTTTCTGAATAATTACTTATAGTCATAATTACTTGTAAAACGTGTATTGGGGCATAGGTCTATGGAGGCTTTTCTCTAAAGTGAAGATACGTGATTTACAATTGTCATGCCTCTTGCATAATACGGCTTGCCAATAAAGTAACAGACTTTAAGAGGCCTATTAAATGTGCGTGGGTGTGGAGAGGAAGAGTCAGTGGCAGAGCGAAGGAGAACAAGCAAGGCCTTGGTTTTTTGCTTCCATTAGGGAGGGGTAATGAAGACCAAATGACTACTCAGGAGTCATTTATTTGATTTTTTTCCCCTCTACCTCCAGCATGCAGCTTCACTTGACTGGAAAGTTTTGCCCTGGGGAGCGAACGCCTGTCAGTTCCGCTTACTTCAGACAACCGCTGCTATCCACGATGGAGAATTGGATGGAGGGGACAAATTACCCACACCGTGCCCCGGGGGCAGGTGGTTTTCAAGGGTCGTTTTCTCAGGTCACATGTAGGAGACATACATCTGTCACTCTGAAGGTAGCGCCGGGGAGCATGGTTTGCCATCCCATGATGTGTAAATTGATTTGCACTGACAGGCCGTGGTACCTTTTGCCTTGGTTCTCTACCTCTTAATGCTAGTCTTGGGTCACTATGCCGGGTCTGTCAGGGATGCACTAATTCCTTGGCCACTGTGCAGAACTTTGTATCCTCACGCAAAGCTCCAGGCACAGTAAAGCCCGGAGCAATTAGTGGGTACTTGGGATTAATGATAATCTTGATGTGCAAAATTGAATGGCAGTTTTGATAGCAATATACTGAGCCACCCCTCATTTCTTCATATTTTGTTTTCAAAGAGACTTTCTTGTATTATTTTAAAATGTAGCCTTGAGGAATAGTTATCCAAAGGCTGTCATTTTCAGTCTAGTCCCTGAACCCAAAACCAAAAAGAGGTTTCAGATGTTTTTTGTTTGTTTGTTGAGCCACACAGTGAACTACATATGAATAATTTAAACATAACAAAGCACATCAAACATAAAGCCTGAACCAGCGAAGAAACAGCAGCAGATGATCAGGCGGTGATCAGTATACTGGTGGTGCTGAATGCTGAGTGGTTGAAACTCCTTTATATGGACTTCTTGTCTCTTTATCCACTCTGCAGCCTGTCACAGTAAAACATTTGCTCAAATATTTGCTCAATATCTACTCAGTATGCCAAAGATAAGACAGTTTGACGGGCAGAAAATTGTATTTTCGCTCCAACAAGGTGATTCAAAGCAAAATATAAAGAAAGGAGGTGTGGCTTGGGACTTTAGAACAGTACAGTATATAATAATTTCAAGTCTTAAGACAAAATTAATAATGTGATAAGTGCAGAATTATGCAATTGTTGTCTTAAATGTTACCCTTTCTTGCATACCTATCTAAATTGTCAGACTCAAGGCTAGGCGAGAACAGACCCTTATCACAACCTTATGGTTCACTGGTCAAAACAAATCCCTTATCAGGACAGTTGTCTGCATTGGTAGTTTGCTTTATCTTGAGAAAACATCGTGAGGCTCTTGTTGGGGGTGTTTTCATGACCACTGACTGACACGTTTGTGGTGAATGTTATAGCTTTTAGTCAAATTAATGTTGGAAACAACTGCTGCTTACTTTTTCCTACATTTTGCATCATTCCTTGGATGCTGAGCTCTCTGAACTTTTGTTTCTTCACTCGTTTTGTACGTATTAGTGGACACATAGTGGACACTGTAGCATGTCACAGAGCTTGTTCATTATCGCCCAACTGGCCTTAGGGCCATGACCCATTTATCTTTTGCGGGTCTAGCATGGTGTTCAATGGCAGTCAGTCATCAGTGTTCAGAGCGAGTGATGGGATGCCTCGCTGTTATTGGTGCTTGATGAACCTGGTTTGACCAGTTGGCTCCAGCCCGCTGACTTAGACAGTTTCACTACTGCAAAAAAGTGCAGCAGTAAGTGTACAAATAGGTGGACCAGTACATGAGTGTCTCGCCACATGCAAAAACTGCTAAAAGTGTCTTTCTTCCACAAGGATAGAGGAACCTGTACGAGGGTGAAGCAATACCAGAGAACTCTCCTCATAGCGCGCTGTGTGCGTGTGTGTGTTTCCGTGTGTGTGTGTGTTTGCTCTTTCTTTTCCTGATAATTAGAATGAGCACTTTTCCGTTAGGCACTGGGTGTGGTGGTGCAGGAACATTGTCATGATGTCGTAGTGTTGAAAACATACACTGTAGGTTCATTACACAGAGATTACAAATGAGCTCTTTAGCTGAAAACATTGTATTGACTTCAATACACAAGCATTACACTGTGTATTTAAAAGATATTATATGAAGTAAATGCCCATTAACTGCAGTAATAAACCTTTGTCCCTTTGGTTAGACTGGTATGAAGCTTTATTTCCATGTGCTATGCCCAGTAGAGCTGCACAAAATGGACAAAATATCAGTATTGTGATTTTACTTTGACATATTATGACTTCAATGTCTTTTAAGGGATTAAAGGGCCCATATCATCACTTTTCTGGAATTATAGAGGCTTAAAGTTTTTTAAAGTATTGTCAAATTGTACATTCACTTCCCTCATCCATACAGTCCATATATGGAGAATAAGCTATAAAAACAGCCCACAGTTTTTGTGATGTCACAAAACCAACACATAAGCAGTTTAGCCCCACCCATTGAAATACTAGACTATTGTTGGGTTACATGAAGACTTTGATTCATCAGAACATCCAGTAACACACCTGGTGCTGTGATTGTGCACCCTGTCCAAAATTATTATTATACTAGGTGGCTTTTTGCAAGTCAGTAGCGATGAATAAAAATATGACATTTTCTGGTTAATGAAGGAACTCAAATGATGAACATACTGCAAATGTTTTCGTTAGCAAAGAATACTGAGTGGATTTTAGTAAACACACAAATGTAGAAAATCTCAGTGTGTGTTCCAAAACATTTGACTGGTGGTGTATAAAGGTTTGCATGGATTGGTAGAAATGTACAGATATTGGTAACCAAATAAGAAAACAAAGCAAAGCAAAGCAGATTCTTTTTCTCTTCTTTAATTTCTTAAGGGCACGGAGATGCAAGCCTGAGACCTGAGAAAAAACAAACAAACAAATAAACACACACACACACACACACACACACACACACACACACACA